>JAFBJU010001301.1:166014-199816 GCA_016785305.1 Colistium nudipinnis
AAAAAATTTACCAAAAATTGGACCAAAAAACACCTTACTATAGCCTTATGTTCGGGGAAAAAGTCAAAAGTTTCAAAACATGCGAAACTCGCACAGTAGCATCGTTGGGGCCTAAATATAGGGTAGGTGCAAAAATAAAGTGAAAAAAGTGAAAACGTCATAGTATAGCATGTCGTCAAAAATTCAAAAATGGACGAAAAAAACGCCTTACTATAGCCTTATGTTCGGCCAAAAAGTCAAAAATTTCAAAACACTCGAAACTCGCACAGTAGCATCGCCAGGGCCTAAATATAGGGTAGGTTCAAAAATGAAGTGAAAAAAGTGAAAACATCATAGTATAGAATGTTGTCAAAAGTTCAAAAAATGGACCAAAAAATTGAGGAAAAAATGGACCAAAAACGCCTTACTATAGCCTTATGTTCGTGCAAAAAGTCAAAAATTTCAAAACACTCGAAACTCGCACAGTAGCATCGCCAGGGCCTAAATATAGGGTAGGTTAAAAAATAAAGTGAAAAAAGTGAAAACGTCATAGTATAGCATGTCGTCAAAAGTTAAAAAAATTGACCAAAAAATTGACCAAAAATTTGACCAAAAATTTGACCAAAAAACACCTTACTATAGCCTTATGTTCGGCCAAAAAGTCAAAAATTTCGAAACACTCGAAACTCGCACAATAGCATCGTTGGGGCCTAAATATAGGGTAGGTGCAAAAATAAAGTGAAAAAAGTGAAAACGTCATAGTATAGCATGTCGTCAAAAGTTCAAAAAATGGACAAAAAACGCCTTACTAAAGCCTTATGTTTGGCCAAAAAGTCAAAAATTTCTAAACACTCGAAACTCGCACAATAGCATCGTTGGGGCCTAAATATAGGGTAGGTGCAAAAATAAAGGGAAAAAAGTGAAAACGTCTTAGTATAGCATGTCGTCAAAAGTTCAAGGATTTGACCAAAATCGCATTACTATAGCCTTATGTCGGCCAAAAAGTCACAAAATTCTAAATGTTCAAAACACTTTATTCTTGCACAGGAGCATCGGCAGGACCTAAAAATAGGGTAGATGCGGAAAAAAGGGAAAACGTCATAGTATAGCATGTCATCAAAAGTTCAAGGATTTGACCAAAATCGCATTACTATAGCCTTATGTCGGCCAAAAAGTCACAAAATTCTAAATGTTCAAAACACTTTATTCTTGCACAGGAGCATCGGCAGGACCTAAAAATAGGGTAGATGCGGAAAAAAGGGAAAACGTCATAGTATAGCATGTCATCAAAAGTTCAAGGATTTGACCAAAATCGCATTACTATAGCCTTATGTCGGCCAAAAAGTCACAAAATTCTAAAAAATTCAAAAACTCGATACTGGCAGAAGAGCATCAGCAGGGCCTAAAAATAGGGTAGACGCGGAAATAAAGTGAAAAAAGTGAAAACGTCATACTATATCATGTCGTCAAAAGTTCAAGAATTTGACCAAAAAACACCTTACTTTTGCCTTATGTTGGCCAAAAAGTCACAAATTTCAAAAATTTCAAAACACTCAATTCTCGCACAGGAGCATCAGCAGGGCCTTAAAATAAGGTAGATGCGTAAAAAAGTGAAAACGTCATAGTATAGCATGTCGTCAAAGTTCAAGGATTTGAACAGAAATCGCCTTACTATAGGTTTATGTTGGCCAAAAAGTCACAAAATTCTAAAAAATTCAAAAACTCGATACCGGCAGAAGAGCATCAGCAGGGCCTAAAAATAGGGTAGACGCGGAAATAAAGTGAAAAAAGTGAAAACGTCATACTATATCATGTCGTCAAAAGTTCAAGAATTTGACCAAAAAACACCTTACTTTTGCCTTATGTTGGCCAAAAAGTCACAAATTTCAAAAATTTCAAAACACTCAATTCTCACACAGGAGCATCAGCAGGGCCTTAAAATAAGGTAGATGCGTAAAAAAGTGAAAACGTCATAGTATAGCATGTCGTCAAAAGTTCAAGGATTTGACCAAAATCGCATTACTATAGCCTTATGTCGGCCAAAAAGTCACAAAATTCTAAATGTTCAAAACACTTTATTCTTGCACAGGAGCATCGGCAGGACCTAAAAATAGGGTAGATGCGGAAAAAAGGGAAAACGTCATAGTATAGCATGTCATCAAAAGTTCAAGGATTTGACCAAAATCGCCTTACTATGGCCTTATGTCGGCCAAAAAGTAAAACATTTCAAAACACTCAAAACTTGCACAGGAGCATCGGCAGGGCCTAAAAATTGTGTACACGCGGAAAAAGGGGAAACGTCATAGTATAGAATGTCGTCAAAGTTCAAGGATTTGAACATAAATCGCCTTAATATAGGTTTATGTTGGCCAAAAAGTCACAAAATTCTAAAAAATTCAAAAACTCGATACTGGCAGAAGAGCATCAGCAGTCCCTAAAAATAGGGTAGACGCGGAAATAAAGTGAAAAAAGTGAAAACGTCATACTATATCATGTCGTCAAAAGTTCAAGAATTTTAACCAAAAAACACCTTACTTTTGCCTTATGTTGGACAAAAAGTCACACATTTCAAAAATGTCAAAACACTCAATTCTCGCACAGGAGCATCAGCAGGGCCTTAAAATAAGGTAGATGCGGAAAAAGTGAAAACGTCATAGTATAGCATGTCGTCAAAAGTTCAAGGATTTGACCAAAATCGTGGATTTTACCCAAATACGCCTCACTATATAAAGCCTTATGATGGCCAAAATGTCAAAAAAGTCAACATTTTCAAAACACTTGATTCTCGCACAGGAGCATCAGCAGGGCCTAAAAATAAGGAAGATGCGGAAAAAAGTGAAAACGTCATAGTATAGCATGTCGTCAAAGGTTCAAGGATTTGACCAAAATCGCATTACTATAGCCTTATGTCGGCCAAAAAGTCACAAAATTCAAAATTTTCAAAACACTTTATTCTTGCACAGGAGCATCGGCAGGACCTAAAAATAGGGTAGATGCAGAAAAAAGGGAAAACGTCATAGAATAGCATGTCATCAAAAGTTCAAGGATTTGACCAAAATCGCCTTACTATAGCCTTATGTCGGCCAAAAAGTAAAACATTTCAAAAAACTCAAAACTTGCACAGGAGCATCGGCAGGGCCTAAAAATAGTGTACACGCGGAAAAAGGGGAAACGTCATAGTATAGCATGTCGTCAAAGTTCAAGAATTTTAACAAAAATTGCCTTACTATAGCCTTATGTTTGCCAAAAAAGTCACAAAATTCTATAATTTCAAAACACGTGATACTGGCACAGGAGCATCGGCAGGGCCTAAAAATAGGGTAGATGCGGAAAAAGTGAAAACGTCATAGTATAGCATGTCGTCAAAAGTTCAAGGATTTGACCAAAATCGCGGATTTTACCCAAATACGCCTCACTATATAAAGCCTTATGCTGGCCAAAATGTCAAAAAAGTCAACATTTTCAAAACACTTGATTCTCGCACAGGAGCATCGGCAGGACCTAGAAATAGGGTAGATGCAGAAATAAAGTTATAAAAGTGAAAACGTCATAGTATAGCATGTCGTCAAAGTTCAAGGATTTGAACAGAAATCGCCTTACTATAGGTTTATGTTGGCCAAAAAGTCACAAAATTCTAAAAAATTCAAAAACTCGATACTGGCAGAAGAGCATCAGCAGGGCCTAAAAATAGGGTAGACGCGGAAATAAAGTGAAAAAAGTGAAAACGTCATACTATATCATGTCGTCAAAAGTTTATGAATTTGACGAAAACACGCCTTAGTTTATCCTTATGTTGGCCAAAAAGTCAAAATTTTCAAAACACTTAATAGTCGCACAGGAGCATCAGCAGGGCCTAAAAATAAGGAGGATGCGGAAAAAAGTGAAAACGTCATAGTATAGCATGTCATCAAAAGTTTATGAATTTGACGAAAACACGCCTTAGTTTATCCTTATGTTGGCCAAAAAGTCAAAATTTTCAAAACACTTAATAGTCGTACAGGAGCATCAGCAGGGCCTAAAAATAAGGAGGATGCGGAAAAAAGTGAAAACGTCATAGTATAGCATGTCATCAAAAGTTTATGAATTTGACGAAAACACGCCTTAGTTTATCCTTATGTTGGCCAAAAAGTCAAAATTTTCAAAACACTTAATAGTCGTACAGGAGCATCAGCAGGGCCTAAAAATAAGGAGGATGCGGAAAAAAGTGAAAACGTCATAGTATAGCATGTCATCAAAAGTTTATGAATTTGACGAAAACACGCCTTAGTTTATCCTTATGTTGGCCAAAAAGTCAAAATTTTCAAAACACTTAATAGTCGTACAGGAGCATCAGCAGGGCCTAAAAATAAGGAAGATGCGGAAAAAAGTGAAAACGTCATAGTATAGCATGTCATCAAAAGTTTATGAATTTGACGAAAACACGCCTTAGTTTATCCTTATGTTGGCCAAAAAGTCAAAATTTTCAAAACACTTAATAGTCGTACAGGAGCATCAGCAGGGCCTAAAAATAAGGAAGATGCGGAAAAAAGAGCATGTCGTCAAAGTTCAAGAATTTTAACAAAAATTGCCTTACTATAGCCTTATGTTTGCCAAAAAAGTCACAAAATTCTATAATTTCAAAACACATGATACTGGCACAGGAGCATCGGCAGGGCCTAAAAATAGGGTAGATTCGGAAAAACTGAAAACGTCATAGTATAGCATGTCGTCAAAAGCTTAGGAATTTGACCAAAAAACGCCTTACTATAGCCTTATGTCGGCCAAAAGTCAAACATTTCAAAACACTCAATACTGGCACAGGAGCATCAGCAGGGCTTAAAAATAGTGTAGACGCGGAAATAAAGTGGAAAAAAATGAAAACGTCATAGTATAGGATGTCGTCAAAAGTTCAAGGATTTGACAAAAAAAAACGCCTTACTATAGCCTTATGTTGGCCAAAAATTCAAAAATTTCAAAACACTCAAAATTTGCACAGGAGCATCGGCAGGGCCTAAAAATTGGGTAGACACGAAAATGAAGTGAAAACGTCATGGGATAGCATGCCGTAAAAAGTTCAAGGATTTTACCCAAAATAGCCTTACTATAGCCTTATGTCGGCCAAAAAGTCAAAAAAGTCAAAAATTTCAAAACACTCAATACTCGCTCAGGAGCATCGGCAGGGCCTAAAAATAGGGTAGATGCGGAAAAAAAGGGAAACGTCATAGTATAGCATGTCGTCAAAAGTTCAAGTATATGACCAAAATGGCCTTACTATAGCCTTATGTTGGCCAAAAAGTCACAAAATTCAAAATTTTCAAAACACTTTATTCTCGCACAGGAGCATCGGCAGGAGCTAAAAATAGGGTAGATGCGGAAATAAAGTTATAAAAGTGAAAAGTCATAGTATAGCATGTTGTCAAAAGTTCAAGGATTTGATCAAAATCGCCTTACTATAGCCTTATGTCGGCCCAAAGGTCACAAATTTCAAAAATTTCAAAACACTCGATACTGGCACAGGAGCATCGGCAGGGCCTAAAAATAGGGTAGATGCGGAAAAAAAGTGAAACGTCATAGTATAGCATGTCGTCAAAAGTTCAAGGATTTGAAAACACGCCTTACTATAGCCTTATGTTGGCCAAAAAGTCACAAATTTCAAAAATTTAAAAACACTCGATACTGGCACAGGAGCATCAGCAGGGCCTAAAAATAGGGTAGACGAGGAAATAACGTAAAAAAAGCGTCATTGTATAGGATGTCGTCAAAAGTTCAAGGATTTGACCAAAAACAGCTTACTATACCTTATGTTGGCCAAAAAGTAAAAGAAATTCAAAACACTCAAAACTTGCACAGGAGCATCGGCAGTGCTTAAAAATAGGGTAGATGCGGAAATAAAGTGGAAAAAAATGAAATCGTCATAGTATAGGTCGTCAAAAGTTCAAGGATTTGACCAAAAAAAAACACCTTACTATAGCCTTATGCTGGCCAAAAAGTCAAAACTGTCAAAAATGTAAAAACACTTGATACTCACACAGGAGCATAGGCAGGGCCTAAAAATAGGGTCGATGCGGAAATAAAGTCATACTATACAATTCAATTCAAACATGCATGGCAATGTCAAAAACACACAAAATATGATTTAGTTGAACAAAAAGTGAAAAATGTATGGATTTTTCACCAAACATTTCAAAGAACAAAAAAAACGTTCACAAAAACACATCATGGGTGAGGCACAAAAAAATGTGTGTGCCAGAGGGCAGCGAACCTCCATGAATCTCACAGTTCACGAATCAACATCCCTACCACTTTTTTTTATTATTATTTTGTGTATTTCAGTACATGTTTCCAGGGTTTGTGAAATAGGAAAAAGGGAAGCTTTTATGTGAAGTTAACGCACCTGGTAAGGATGTTGAATTTAACTCTTACACTGTTTACCCGTGACTTTGTCTCCATATGGATTTTCGTGACGTCTCTATGCATGTACAAACGACCATTTCTGCAATAGCTCTTTGCTGTTTTGCCAAATGCGCTACCACGGGGGCACTTTCACACGTTGTGAAAGATGCCCAAGTTACTCAGCAGCAACATTGGATGGGAAGATGTCCGTATACAGAATCTCTGTTTGGTAAGCTTCAGACATAACAAACTATCCTGTTGCGTTGCACAACCAGTACACAGTTCTTAAAGAAAAAGACGAACTATTTCAGCTTCAGCTTACAGCTTTCCCTAACTGGAGCATTTAAGTTAGGAAGGAAGAAATATTGGTGGGACACTAAAATACACTTTAATATATATTTTCTTTATGATTTTAAATGAACCCAACTATGGTTGAGCAGGGTCCTCATGTTTTGCAATTATTTGTGTGGTTGCAGTCATAGATGAAATTATAGTCTGCCCCCCCGGGTTTGTACTCATAATAATCATGGTATTAACTGAAAAAATGTTCTGTTCAAGCCTGTAAAGAAGGAACTTCCCTGTTTAGCATCACACTGGACAGATTGCTCAGACTGCATCCTGACCATGGCTCTTGTATCTTGCAATTGAGCTTGCGATGAGAAAAATTAAAAAATTGGTCAAAAAGAGAAGAGAAGTGCATTGCTAGAGTGAGCGACCACACTTGTTTTGCAAGGCAGTTTCACTTCTTTTTCATCTCTCTGCCTTCCTCACTGACTCACCCCACCCCCCCCATACACAGACATACATATCTGAGCGACAGTCAACACAGGATGCCACATGGCACAGAGTCCCAGAACCACAAAGAGGTGTAAACGAGCCTGACCTCGCAAAACCTATCCAGAGTGATCAAAGCAAGCCCGGCTATCAGTGAGCTTGAAAGGGGGTTTGCCATTAAACTGAGGAATAAACATTAGTATGCAGAGAGAACGGTCATGGGTGTCTTTATCCAGTCGGGGGGCCCGCTATGCCAAAGTACAGACTCTACGAAAGACTCAATAGTCACCTAATGGAGTTGAAACCAAGGAAACTGCAAAGCTTGGGTCTACAGAGCCTGAGAGAAAGGGATCCGTAACACAGTGTCTTGCCAAAATATCCAGCTGCACAAGTAGTCGTACACAAGCCTCCGTCTTACTTCACTTTCACTGTCCTCTATCTCCTAGCCTCTTGTTTTCTCTCATTACTCTCCGTTTATCTTCTCTATGCCAACAATAAAGCACCAGTTACCCCCTACATGCAGGCGCACAAACGCACGCAGATCACAGACTCACAGGCACATAAAACACACTTGAGGGATAGCCTTTGTCGAGCCATGACAAAGCAGGAACAGCAGTGAGGAAAAAAGGCGTATTTTTCTCCTCTCAAATGCATCTTTCTCTTTCTTCAACCTGACTGAATGTGTTTCAGCTTTCTGCGTTATCACACACAAAGGTTTGTGTCATTCCATTTAATGTCATTTATTGTCCTGAACAACAACCAGTATATACCTAATCCTCAACCTAACCTAACCTAAATTCACATCTTAGCACTAACCATGTCTTCGTCGACCAATCGTCTTGATGTAAAAAAATCTATGAAAATAAGGAACCTCCTCCTTTAGGACCAAACGCAATTATTAAATATATTTATGCCCCATATACTGGAAATGCCTCACGCTAGAAGATGTGTGGAGATCTAACTGAGCAGTTTTCCAAGAGATACAAAGACTTAACTGTATATACAAAGGGAAAGCAGACTGGCGGTGTGCGTGTGTGGGGGGGATTTAACGGAATACTAAGCAAAAGACCAGTTCAATTAGTATTAATAGCACTGGGTTTAGAAGAGAAGATTTTCAAGATGTTGGGGCATAGCCATTTAGCTTTGGGGCATTGGGTTTGCAAAGGAGGGTACGTGGTGGAAGAGGGAAACGCGTGTCTCAGAGTCTCCGGTGGCAGGAGATGGTATTCAGAGGCTCTACAAGCACAAGCCCTCTTTGTCAGGGCCCAGGTCCAGTTTACAGGGCCCCTGATCACCGTCACCTTGAAACATGACACGAGCGCATGCAAGAGGGGTTGTTAAAGCCAAGGAAGCAAGTACTGTAGGAAGTTCAGTGGTCAGTTTGGTCCGAGTTAATGCATTTGACTTTGTGAGTGGTTGAATAAGAGACAGAGAGAGCGCGTGGTTACAGCCTCTCTGTAATCTGCAACGTTATCTACATCTATACAGGGAACTCATATATTCTTCACTTGTAAATCCGCCGCTTGGTGCTACAAACAGGAATCCACAAATGATTCAATTTGGAAAGCCTCAGATTGGTGATGATGATGCTTTTCAATCCCGTGACCAACTAGATTAATTAAAAGGCGGCAATGAATTGAAAGTATGAATTGGATTATAGTACATTTCTCAGAGACGCCACCAACTGAAAATGAAATGAAACGGGTGATAATAAATTGCATTAACTACTGGAAAAACTCTTGAATTTCCTTCCAGCTGGTTTAGTCACTACAGCATATGTGAAAGAGGAACTAATACTTCAATGTGCTTACATTACAGATTGTTTCCTGTCAGTTATGATTAAACCAGTCATTATCAAAAACAGTCGAGGATTTGAATCTAGTCTATCATTTATGTTTCAGGCAAGTCCACAGGTCCTGCTCTTACTCTTGTCCTTCAGACATAACACACCTCTGAACATAAAGACTGTCAAGTCTCACTGACAAACAGGAACCACCTGAGAACACTACTCACCAGACACCCATTACTGAACACTCTCAGTACTCCTACCCAGAGATACACGGAACAAAACACCAACAAAGTGGGTGGGTCCAATTCCCCTTCTTCCCATATACAGTGCCCTTACAATCTAATATTTTCTTTACAATTCTGGAAATACTACTCCAGTCTATAGCTTGAAGCTGATTTTCCTTAGGCTCAGTGCTTAGGCACCATCACCTCCTCAGGGAACGAGCAAAAACCATAGACCTATTCGATTCAGCACCAACTTCACATCCAGAGATACAGTATATATCGCTCGGAGCAACAAATCCGGCGAAAGCAGTAGACAGAGAGCACGTGTGACACAAAGAGAAACGGGGGGGACGTTGAGGGGAGGAAAGCAACAGCCACTGCCGAACAGCCTTTGTGTCAGAGAATAAAGCATTAAGCGTGGCAGCACCGGCTCCAGCTCTATTTCTGCCTCCGGCTAAAAAAAAGGGCATATTCTTGAAGCTACACTGGCCCACCAAAAGCCTGATAAATAACATTTCCCAGTGTGCAAGACAGAGAATGAGCGAGAGCGTCTGTCTCCTTTGTGTCTATCAGGAGTCTGAGACTGCCAGACATAAGCCTGTCTGTGCTGCTGGAGCACGCGCTCTCTTTGCCAGCACCCACTTGTCCGTTCTCTGAGCAGCCGCAGGGCACAGCCCCTTTCTTTTACTGTCTTCTCCTTACATGAACATACATTAGTCAGCTGGCTACAAGATGGTAAAAAATGTAATTAATAAAAAAAAAACAAACAAGTAATATACTCTGCTTCTTCCATTTGGTGACAAAGAAGGGAATTTACGCTTTATAAGCTGTGGAGGGTGGGGGGGGGGTGAAATAACAAAGAGCAATCCAGTGGGTAAAGGCACAGCGTCCTTACCTTGAAGTTTTTCTGACCTGGACAAGGTCAGTAGTCCAAAGATGAACCCAAAGAAAAGCGTCCACATCCTGTGCAGAGCAGTGATTGGGTGAGTGCCCGGTTGTAAAGGTGAAGGTGTGCAACAAATATCCTCTGGTCCTGTCTTCCCTCTGTCAGGAGTGACGTGTGGTGTGTGTGTGTGTGTGTGTGTGTGTCTGTCTGTCTGTCTGTCTATCTATCTGTGTGCGTGTGTGTGTGTGTGCGCACGCACGTGTGTCTGTGTTTGGAAGAGAGAGCGTGAATGAGTGAGAGAGAGAAAAAAAAAGAGAGATACTGAATAGGAGTTGCTGTGAGTGCCTGCTCGAGCCGACTTGGAGTTTGCCTCAACTTTTCTATTCTGTGCAGAGGAGAGACACAGTGGCACACATGCAGGATGAGTGGTTAATGTGAGCACACACCCTTCTGCCTCTCCCACATTTGCCCCGCCTCCTGCACCGGCCCAACTCACGCACCCACACTCTTTTCTTCTTTTGCCCCTCAACCCTCCCTCTTCCTGCTTTGACAGGAAGGGGTAGGGTGAGGGGGGGGGGGACAAGTGAGGAGGCTATGACAAGAAAAAGGTGAACTCTCAATGTCTGGCTACCCCAACACACACAAACACACAGGCACAACCTTCTCTGAGGTTGCATTTGTTTTGTTTTTTTCGTGCAGGGCTGTCTTGCACACAGTCTTTCTCCCTTGCTGCAGATCCCAGTGTGCTCTCCGGTGCCTCCAACTGTAAGAGATCACATGGACTTCGCAGGGACACTCTTCTTTTGCCCCTCAACCCTCCCTCTTCCTGCTTTGACAGGAAGGGGTAGGGTGAGGGGGGGGGGGACAAGTGAGGAGGCTATGACAAGAAAAAGGTGAACTCTCAATGTCTGGCTACCCCAACACACACAAACACACAGGCACAACCTTCTCTGAGGTTGCATTTGTTTTGTTTTTTTCGTGCAGGGCTGTCTTGCACACAGTCTTTCTCCCTTGCTGCAGATCCCAGTGTGCTCTCCGGTGCCTCCAACTGTAAGAGATCACATGGACTTCGCAGGGACACACCTTATAGACTTTTTTGGAACAACACATGGAACAAGACAGAAAATGTTACTGAAATATCTCTCCACTTTAACCTGTCTTGATCTCGTTGTAGAGTAAATGTCGCCATAATGCCACCCCCAGTATCTCAGCATCCATAGCACTTTACAATTGCCGCACTCTTACCTCAGGTTTATCATTTCACTTCTCCAGGCGGCCTGAGTCACCTCAGGTTCCTGGAATCTCCCTGGAAACTTATCTTGTGTCGTTTGCATGTGATGTGCTCTATCACAAATAACAACTGTAAACAGAAAGCATGACAGTTACTCTGTAATTGTGTGACTTCCTCATCAACCAGCCATAAAGAATGTGTATTGGCTCAGCCTGGCCAGCAACTAAGTGGTCATGGGAACAGCAGCACGCAAATAAATGATGTGATCTATTCCTTTAGTTTGAAACTGTCATTGGGGTATTAAGATCAAAATCTTGTGCCACTTGAATAACATTTGTTTATCCTTTTTATACCAGAATGGGGCAAACCAGAATATTGAGAGTAATGGTTGAGTGCAGGCTGGGGCTCCAGGGAGGGGTGAAATAAATGTTAAAGTAATACTGAAGTGATTACACTTCATCCAGGGTGGACCATGGCTTTCCGCACCACATTTCACAGCAATCCTTTCAGTGGCCACAAGTAGTTGAGCTACAGTACTTGAGTGAAAACCAAAGTGGGAAAAATAGGAGAACCAGGAAATAACAAAAGAATGCTAGGATACATATGTGCAACATGGATACATGCACAACATTTATGTAATTAAGGTAATAGTTGAGATATTGAGTGGTATCTGGTAGAACAACAGACCAATGGATACTGGAAATACAACCTGACACATAGGTTTCTATCAGAGTCCTAAACATACTCCAAATATTTAACTACAGGTCATATATAAATAAACATGCAGGAAACACAACACATTTATATTTTCCGCACTAACCTATGATTTCATCCAATAGATTATCGTGGAAAATAGCATCAAAAGTGATTCACACCTCCAACCCAAAAGATAGGCGTGACTTCCTGTTTTACATGTTGCTATGGTGACATTTGCAATAACAGATAAGAAACAAGTAAACAGAAAAAATTGTGTGCAGAAATTTTAAGAATGATTTATATTCTGAACTAATAAGACAAAACTGACCAAAAGTCTATGATAAATTCAATGTAAGCAGAGAAAGAGACAGAGTGAGAGAAAGATAACTATAGATAGAAGATAAATAATTAGTCAGCCCGTCTCTGAATAAAAATTCTTACAAACTGCAAATACGTGTACGTGTGGGACATTTGCTGTGACAGATGAATCTCTTTCAAAACAGCTTCACATAAACATTGTGCTCAAAAAGACGCCATAAACACTCCATCATGGATAAAACTCTCAATCAATGTCAGTAAAATAAACTAGTTCACCCTATTTGAACTCGAGCATCCACTTTTGTGACCTAAATGGTTCATATTTCTAATTTTAGTGTGGCTTCGAAAACACAAAAAAGACAAGGGGGTTTAAGCGCCTAGATGTTACCAGACCAGCTTGAGTGGGGTTTGGAAAAAGAATCCTTATCTGGCTCTCTTTGCTGACGGACATCAGAGCAGCAGAAAAAAATCACTGTACCCTAAATCAAACATCAGAGTGCAAACTTTCCATGAGTTATTCATTGAGGACAACCACACACACTCATCACACGTCCCTGTTCTCCTTGTGGTAACTGCCGACTAATGGCACCTCCGCAGCATTCCTCTTAGGCAACGTCCCTTTTTCCCCTCATCCGCGCACTCACAGGAATGCGAGTAGAAGAGAATGCAAGATGACCATATACGTCCAGAGCATCGAGACCAAACGCAACATTGGCTGTCTACACATGAACTGAATATTAGCATTTGAACGGAGGTGGTATAATGATGTTAAACACACGGTACAACTCTGGCGTGTAAGAATATTTGCCTAAGATATCAACCGGTCACTGAGTACCCCATGAAGTGTAACAATTAACAATCTGAGCCACATGGCAAGGGGCATGTGGACCCCTAGTGAAGGCGAGCGAAAGTCCCCCTATATGCTGCAGCCTGTGCTGTAGGGAGGTTGTCGGGAGTGTGTCGCCGTTGTGGAACTTTGGCCTATAGACGAGCACTGCCTCACCGTGCGGTGTGGCGGACTCAACGAGCTATCCCGGCGTCATGGGAGCATGACTGGACTGCTTCAAAAGGCCGGGCTTTGCGCAACGTCAACAAAGCGAGCGAGGCGCTTGTGTTTGGGTACTGGGACAGCTCAGCAGGCGTGTTTGGACAGCCAGTGTCACAGACTACCGTATTGTCAACTGGAATGTCCCGTGTCATCCCCCATCTGGGACATACTTCCACTCCGTATGGTCCCGATAAGCCTCAGTAGTCTCAGGTGTAAGGCTTGCAGATGCCACCTTTTCTGGATAATTCACGCGCCTTTGCTTCCAGGGACACACATACATACATGTACAGTGTCCAAATTCGATCTGAGTAAATCCTGGATATCACTGCAACATGTGACGACACAGAATGAACTAAGACCTGTGGCTATAGCTGTGTTCCATTCGACAAGCAGTGTTTTGCACTTTACATGTCAACATGTTCAAAGTGTCTCAATGTGGCATCCTGTACAGAGAAAGCAGACAGTAGAAGGAAGTGCGAGTAGAAGGTGCTTCTGTTACAGTTGGCTTCGTATGTAAATGTAAAGTCGACAACCCAGTTAAAAGACGACTGAATAGAGAAGTGCTGGTAGTCAGGGAAAATAGAGAGACAAGAGGAAATCCTGTAAACAATGGTTGAACAAACTTGACCGTGAGATACTGTGGATGAGAATAAGCCACTCCCCAACCCTGGTGATTCATTCACTAAGCCTATTCATACAGAAAAGGGGAAATATGTGTGTCTGTGAGTGAGCGAGACAGGGCTGGATTTGTTGCGTAAAATTGTCTGTAGGGAACCTCAGTCAGACAGAAGAATATTCCATTATAAAATATTAGGTCAGCATTTGTAGTTCCACACCAACAATGACAACTAAACACCCCCACAAATGATTGACCCTTCGTTGCTAATGAAAGACAGTGACGCAATTGAAAACTTCCAAATACGAACAAAGGTCCAATGTTTGACACCAATATCACACTTTGCCAAAGCCAAGAGTCAACTGGTCACAAGTTAATCACAAGGGTGAGTTGTCCCAAGAGCCCCACAGAGGGAAGATACTGTACATCCCAAAAGCATGTGACAAGCACGAGGTATCTATAAGCAATATCGTTATATCTAGCAATATAGCAAACCAAGCCCCGGACAACACTCAAGACAAAAACACAGTTTGTTACTGAATATGAATGATACAACCATCAGGTTGTTTTTGTATTTGTAAGTGTCAAAAAATGAACCATGGATGCTTATTTTAGCCGGAAAAAAAAATAAACGTCACATAAATCCAATAGGTCCATCCAACCCTTCATTAGATGTGGAGCAAAAAAAAAAACTTAGACATGAAAGTCAGACCACTTCTGTGAAAAGGACACAATTAGGCACACTTGCCCACTCCGGTCTCATAGCAACTGCCTCTATCGCCCTGCACCATGCTGTGTTTCCATGAGTCTGACCCACACGCCCACCCGGGCCCCTGCACTATCTTAAAGACCCTGTGTACAGTTCTTCAAAACCTCAGAGGGGAACACACATTTCATTCCTTCTGTCTGGTGGCTTTCTTATCAAGCTGTTACATATAACAAGATTGCTGGGCAGAGATTTTTGGGCAGCAGTCATAGGAGTAAATGTCATTCCGCGACAGGAAAGCCAAGGAAATGTCAGAACCTGTTTTGCCGCCTTGGCAGAGCGGATATTTGGTTGGGCATTGTTCGACTGGTCTGCTTAACAGCACCAGCAGCCGTCAAGCTGATAATGAAAGATTTAATAAAGGAACATGATTTCCCCATTTATGCAATAGAGCGCCGCGCAAAGCATCTGCAAATGACAGGAAAAAAGAAACATATAACATGAAACTGCCCCATGTTGGAGAACATTAACCTCAGCATTATTTCCATAATAATTCAAGGTCAGGATCAATGAGAACATCGCCCGACAAAAGACACAAATATACGTCAAATCTTAAGCCGAAAATGGTCGAAAGATAATCCATACAGTAGGAATAATGCCGTTTTCACATCTCAATTTGGTGAGAAAATAATATTATATTGTATGGTTAAGGAATTACCTCATGCAATTACTGCCTTTACTTTTCAATGACACTACAGTCTTAATCTACAGCTTATTCAAATTAAGCATCATCTGTCATCATATGGTCGGAATGACGTCACGAGGACACCACTAGGAAATGGTAATATTATACAATATAAAAATGGAAGCTTTGTATATAACTAGGGCATGCACAAAATGCCTGCTCATACTGTATATAAATCCGTTGGTGTTCACTTTCTGGCATTTATTGTGTGTTGATAAATTGATTCCACCTCTGCGTGCAGTTCTGTCAGCTTATGAATTTCACTTGATCTGATTTCTACTCACACAATAGAGCAGCTGTATTATAAACTCAGCTGACCAAGCAATACCACATTAATTCAATAAGGAAGAGATAAGTTGGGATGAAGAAAAGGGATCAGTCTGGCTGAGGCTGAGAGGAGATAATGTCGGATGACGGATTATGGCCTACAATGCTTTATAACCTAGGTATAATATACAGAAATAAATAAAAGTGTGTATAAAATCACAACTATTTGATTTGATCAGTAACAATAAAAACAAAAATAAATATGTAAAGGAAAAAGAAACTAGACGCAATAAATATGGTTGGCGTGTCAAAGAACATTAACATTAGTAATGTTTAATGTAACATAGCAAAGTTTTAGTGCTCATCTAACTTTTGATGCCTTATTATCGACATAAATTATTTCTGCAAAAAAAGGTAAGAATTTGCCATTTGCAAAGATGCGTTGGTCAAATGGCAAAATTCCCCCATTCTCACTAATAGAGTTTCCTTACATTTTTATGATGAGCTCTGCCTAACTGGTGGTGCTGATACATACAGTATGTAAACAGCTGCTCTGCACAGGCTATGAGCAAAGATACACATCTGCCAGTAGAGACTGACCTGTATACTCATCTAAGCAAATCATCCTAATTGGCTTCTTTGAAATAATATTTATGTAATCTCTAGAGATTTTAATTAAAGACAGCCAAAAAAACACACACACACGCACACGCACACATGTGGTTACCCTGGAAGCTGTGCTCCACTATGCAAGTGGGGAGAAAACATGTTTTAATGAGGCACACAGACATCAGATTGTTGAACTGTGTGTTTTATTGGCATCTAAACACACCATAACCTAAATGGTTGTCTTTATGGGAGGACTTACAAGGATTAGTTTTCAGGGATGTCACAGCATCTGTTTTAAATAACTTAAAATATATTAACATGAACAAATGCTTACACTTTAGTTTGAATGGTGTAACAGTAACAGGAAATGGCATGTTTTGTTTTTGGTGCACTTATTGGGCACCACATTGCAATGACGTTCATTATTTGTGATTTTTGACAAATGCACATGGAAGAGTTTTACAGCCTTTCATTCAATTGCATGTGTCTTGGTAATGCCACAGAATGGTTGCACCAGTACAGAAATATCCACTTAAAATATACACAACACTGGTGTGATTGAACCAAGATCCCTATTAGAGAATGTGGGCTCCCTACTATGGCAGGGTCTCTCCTGGGAATATTTGGCACCACTGCAAGAATCCTGTGCCACTGTGGCAGCAACTGACTCACACCCTTTACACAAAACCGGGTAAATTATCTCAAGCCAGTAACAAGCCACAAACTAAAGTTATCACTATTTACACATCTTTCTTTGAAGGGCTTAATCCAAACATGAATATGAATCTGTCTGGATAGGTATCGAGAAAGGCATGATAAAGCCTCTCTCGTGCTTTTTTCAATCAATTACTTTCATGGAGCCACCCTTATTCATTTCTTTCAGGCTAGGGCCATGCGTTGCGGTCTTTCTAGATTGGCGCGAAATTTATCAAGAAACCGTGATGCTAACTCATCGTCTACTAGCCGTCCATCACTGGACAATGTAACCGTCATGAGCTGCCGAGTGCGCAAGGTCTGGTCATCCTTGCTCAGTCGCAGCTCGGCCCTGGAGGTCCCGACCGCGAGGATACACGCCTGAGGAGGGTTGATCACAGCGCTGAAGCCGCTGATACCGAACATCCCTAGGTTAGATATGCTATAGATATAGAAAAGAGGGGGAGGAGAAGAAAGAAGAGACCACATCCATATTATATCACTGGTCTAACTCAGGAGATGAAATGCATAAAAGGGGCAAAGGCTCTAAAACAAGCTCCTTGATGCAAAAAAAAGGGGGACACTGCTGTGTAATTGAATTAGTCAAAATTAGAAGACAAATGAAATGTTTGAATATAATTGGCTGTGAACATCTTGTATTATATAGAACAGTGATGAGTTTTGATGAATCTAGTTGAACCCGCCACCAAATCTCTCTCTTCAAGGGTTCTATGGTCAGTGAGACAGACCAAGGGGCAGTTTGCCGTTTTCCCTAATGAGAATTAATCTCAGGGGAAATGGGAAAATGAAAAGCGGAAGGGCAAACGCACATATCCTCCGAAGGAAAAGCCAGTCATCTCCAAATGAATTCATCGCTCCTGCCTGACACAGAAAACCCATTTATGTCTCAATGACACCATTAATTCTAATGAGCAAAGCCACCCTTCCACTTTTCAGCAATTGATGACACACTCACTAATGGCCCTTGTCATCCAGGATCATACTTGGTTCAGTACCAGATGAAATATAAAACATACATAATATATTGACTCTTTGTGAAACCAGATGCAAGTTATAATGGGGGAAATTTATGATGGATAGCTTATGACTGAGTTAGAAAGGAAATGGTGTTGGAGGCAAAGGGGCCTCTACTCAACACATACAAATCTTTATTGAATTTAGAAAGAGGACCGAGTTAAGACAGAAGCTGGGAAAGAACATAAACCTTTATAATGTCTTGACTCCCCATGCGCCTCTTCTTTATCTAAGAGATGATGTGTCACACCTACCTGAATGAGCCTCCCTGGTATTCCTCGGGTAGAAGTTTCCCATCACGAGCCTTCTGGGCCAACGCCTATAGTAGAAGAATTTCTCATTACTTATACAAGACATCACAAGAATGTATTTGTTTGCATGTTAACAGAAACGCACTGTTTACTGACTCTCTGTGACCCAACTATGTCTGTGTAATATTTCATAGCAATGGTGAGGCAACTGAGAACTATTCATCATCGTCATCATAGAGACATCCCACGAGCATAGCTTATAGGGTTTAAAGACCAAATGGACGTTTTTCCCTTATAAAGCTAGACACAAGTGGCAAATTTCAAAGCAATATTCTAAATTCTTTGCCTTAGTGACAGTTTACCCTGACTAGTCAATACGCCACAACACACTTGTATTTTACACAATATTCACTGCAATTCAGCATGCAGTGTTGAGGGCCTTTCAGTCACAGTTTGATACAATCTTTTCGTGAAATGTCAAATTTTTAACTGTAGGCACCGAAAAAAATGAAGCTGGAAACATGCAGAAGGAAAACGAGGCACAGGCCAAACAGACTATATCTACCGGGCAAGAAGTAGGATATACTATATAGACATTGTTTCTAGTGTGCGCTTTGTGTGTGAACTTTACGTTCATTCAAAATGATTCCTGTGATTCAAGAAAGACACCTAGTAATATCACATACAATCTTTTGAGTTCATAATTGTGCATAAAGGAAGTGGGCAACTGATGAAATTGTATCCAACTCTATAATCGTTCGGTAAAACCATGCCAGTTAGAAACATTTGATTCATTACCCTTCTCTTCAGATATTTTTTTTGATCTTTTCACTTCTCCCTAAAAAGAGAGTGGTACTTTGAGTGTAAACTGTATCCGTGTTGGATTTGGATTTTTATTTTTTATAATTAATGAACGCCCCCACAACTATGCAAGTTAGGATCTACCAACAGCAATGAGGCAGGAGGAAAAACCCTCATCATCTTATCTACTCTGTCATTGTTTACCTTCGCACTAGCTGAGATCTCCTGAACTCCTTTGTATGCAGCATCCTTGATGATGGGGGTAATGAGGCCTTTGTCAGTCGCCACTGCGATGGAAATGTGGATTGAATCAAGTGCACGGGGTCCATCACCAGACCAGGTCACATTTACTTCTGGCATCTCCTGTGATGAAAAAGTCAGTCGTTTATCAGTCACTGGGGGAAATGACTAGGCAAGCAAAGATAAACGCATGATTTCATGCGTACATGTTACATGGTTATTCCATGCACTTCAGACATCCCTTGTATAACAGGCTGCTCCACATTGTAAGACATTCATGTCGAAGTATCGATTGTAAGACCAATGTGATTTCAGGTGTTACGGTCAAATTGTTAAGGACAACTCACGAGAAAGTCATTTTCTGTTTTTACAGTGTTACATTATAAAATCGGCCAAGTTTTGTAACAAAGAGGTATATTTGCCATTAGGAACAATGTACTAACAGTAACACAGTTTTTTGACAAGGAAATTGCCTCGTGTTGCTTTGCAGGGAAACATATTTAACATATTTCTTCAAACTCAATACAACACATATTCTCATTTGCCACTTCTTACGGCAGCGCTTAATATGCGTCTTCCAGCCGTTTACATTTTCTCTGACGGAAATGCTTAAGACGGACACGTCTTTCTGACGCAGATACAATATTTCATGGGAAGCGGTGAAAATAACGATGCTGAAGAACAATACTGCTCTTATTAGATGCTTCTGAGACGTCGCTCAAATAACTAAATTACCAGAGGACCACAACTATTTGTTTCCACCTGCATTCACACATTCATCAGATTGAATAATTACCAGGGACAACAGTGATCAGTGTGATATAGAACATCCTTTACAATATGGACTTTGTGTTCACAGCCTTTGTTGAACACTGAAAGATGAATAAACGGCATTTACACTTACTTTAAGTGTGACAGCAGCTGCCTTGATAATGAAATCATTAACAGACACCTTGATCTGTTCTGAAAAGACAAAGAAGACACAGTATGTGAGCCCGATTGAAGCTGTAATAAGGACCACCACCAATCATTTCTGTTAATTCCATCTCGAGTAATTGAAAAGGTTTTACGAAGGACAGAGACATAGATGCAGCAATTATACATATGAGCATCTGTTTTTTATAAGACCTGTAACAAGTGAACTCCAATTAACTAGGGCATACTCAAAGTGGAAATATTTACACATTGCTGATGTAGACCATTTTTTGTTAAATGATGATACAATACATTCTCTCAGGTTCAAAAGAAAATGTGCAACATGTGCTGTGCTACACTCTAGCTGATAGGTATAAGTCCCTCTCTCTCTGACTCCGTCACTTGTGTTTGCTCTGCTCCCCTCTGTGTCTGTGTGACACGAAGGGCCCGAGACGGTTTGGCCTGGCATCCCTGCCCACTATTACTAGCATCCATTAGTGCTGTACTAGACAGTTATGAGTGCTGATTAACGAGCACACCGTGAAATCGCCCTGCTCCCGAACAATGAGAGACCGCAAAAACAACCGGCCAGAGAATCCCACATACACACGCAACTTTGCTAATGGGTCTGGAATGGCCACCCCGTTTCCTTCTTCCGTTGAGACAGGAACCAGAGAGATCCACTGTCTGTCTTGACAGTTCATTTGTCAGTGCAAAAGTGTCCCAAAGTCAGCAACGGTTACATTTAAGAACTCTGGGAAAATAAGCCATTGATGAAGAATACTCTCTCATTAACTAAACATGATGATAGGCATCTGTTGTGACACACATACATCCTGCAAGCTGTGTCACAGGAACTTGTGGCTTTGCACAGTTGAAGTTACCAGAGGAGGATGCCAGGTGGCAGATTATTTCTTTTTTAAATACCGAAAAGAATTCTTGTAGAATGTTATAATAAAGTAGAACAAAGCCCGTGCTACTCATTAGGAATCTACCTTACAGACACTCTTGATAAAGAGAGCTTTTTTTTTCCCTCTTGCACAGATTCGTTTCAAGCATATCCCTTTTGATGCGCTTCTTCATCATGAATACTGCATTTATCTCACAAGGAGTACCCATGTGCTGACACTCAAGAATCCATTTGTAATACTTTGAACCATAGAAAAACGATTACAGCGGTACAAGATATGTACTTTTCTGCTCGCACAAACCACAACTATATGCATGCAACCCCTCTGTTGCAAATAAGAAAGGGTTCTAATCTTCCCAATGTTATTAAGGAATATGTGAGTTGATATAATTTTCTGTCTCAACTGGAGTGAGCCATTACAACCAAGCCAACCGCAAGTCAGATTTAAAAAACGTAAGATTTGAGAGATGTTCTATGACTATGTGTGTCCTACCATGATATTATCAGAAGGAACATCTCTGATAAAGATCACATAATGCACTACTATTACATGCATATTATAAGTGTGTTTGTATGGGTCCATCAATGTCTTTGTATAGGAATAATTAGGAATGGAGATACGTGTGTGGGTTTCAACAGGAAGGACACGATTGATGATCATCATCTTGGTCAAATGAGCAGTCATGTGAAAACCCTGAAATTCAAATCTTCAAGGAGACTTTGCCTTTTCAAATATTCCTGTCGGTAATGTCACTGTAAATGAGTACTCTTTTGTAATAATAAAATAAAGGTGCATATGTTGTGTATTTACCTTCAGCTAAGTCTTTGCGGAGCTTTATGACAGCAGCCATGTCGCAGTCAACGGAGGCGTACGCATGGGGGATGGTGGTCTTAGATTGCGTAAGTCTTTGAGCAATTACACGGCGAACATTTGAGGCTGGGATCTCTGTGAAAGTACCCTGAGGGGGAACAATGGAAAGGAATTACATGATGACAACAAATTGAGACAAAGAGTCATAGGTATACCACATCGCAATTTTTCAATCAATATACCCTATCAATAGGCCCTATTAATAGGCCTATCGACCCTATCAATAAGGCTTATTTTACAGAGAGACACCAAGAGAGTAGTGCAAAGAGAGAGGAGTGCTCACAGGTGCTCCTGGCTTCCCTGGTACAGAGAGAGGAGGTATGTTGGGTCTGCTGCCTGGGGTTGGAGGGGCAGCTGCCGGGGTGGGCCTCTGGGCCGTCATAGCTGGTGTGACCTTGGAGGCAGGAGAAGTCTTCAAAATATTCAATGCGTCTCTGTTAAAAACAAAGAAATAGCAATTATTACAGTCATATTATTTGACAAGACTAAATAGAAACCTACATATAGCTGTTCACTTTCTGATGATGTGTCTACGTTCATGATTGGCAACAAAACTGGGCAAATATTAGATTTGGATGAAATAAAATAATATTTTTGATAATTAACAAAGTTTTGATAAAGGTTTACATGGAAACGCTTCCGAGAGCCTTCTCAAAAATCTTTGTGTTAATTATATTTCGGTTCATCTTTGTTTTCAACCTATTTACCTTTGGTTGAAAAAAGTCAAATCGTAATTGTCCTTTGACAAATATAAATTAAATTATAAACCCATCAAAAACAAAATATAAACTGCTCTCTGCCAGTTTCATTTTTGTTTCTATGTATGTCATGGTTGTAGAGAGACAAGACCAGTGGATGAGACCAATGAGAATTCAGTCACAAACAAACCACATCGGACAAGGAGGATCAGTCTCAAAAATCTTTGTGTTAATTATATTTCGGTTCATCTTCGTTTTCAACCTATTTCCCTTTGGGTGAAAGTCAAATCGTAATTGTCCTTTGACAAATATAAATTAAATTATAAACCCATCAAAAACAAAATATAAACTGCTCTCTGCCAGTTTCATTTTTGTTTCTATGTATGTCATGGTTGTAGAGAGACAAGACCAGTGGATGAGACCAATGAGAATTCAGTCACAAACAAACCACATCGGACAAGGAGGATCAGGTAACAGCTGCAGCAACAAACTTTTTCAGAAACCCTGGCTTCATTTTCCTTTCCATTGGTATGAGGATCAGGGAACATCCATTCTTTTGAGGTACATTTTTTTAAGTGGACTAAAATATAAAAGGCACACACCAGTTAAATCTTAGTCCATTAAGCTAGTTTAAAAAGTGTCTATGGTGTTTCATAAAGGTTGCAAGTATGACTTTATACAGCTCTGATGGAACTGTCCAGGATTTTGTTTGACTAGAAAAGATGAGGGAAGTGCAGGTATCAGGTGTGCCTGCTTGAAGGTCTGGTATTCTAGTTCAATGCACTGGGGTCCAGCTACCCATATGCATGCAGCCTTTCGTCTGGACCAGCTGTCTCTAACCCTGCCATGTAGCTAGGAACAGTCTAGGCCCCACAGACTATTTTTCTTGTTTTTCCACTGACTTTTTTTCTAGTTATGTGATTCTCATATTTTTTGATTCATTTGAATTGTGCCTGCTGTTTTTTTCTTTCTTTCTGTGGTCATATGCAACAACAATGCAGTTTTTTTCGGATTTATTTTTTATTTATCTGCAAAGACTAGTTGGCATCGTCTTCTCAGACTATCTGGGGTAATTTCCAAGTTGCCCTTTTTCCTCCACCAACAAATACTCCCATCAACGAGGGAAAAGGAGGAACTAGTGAGATGGAAGGGGGAAAATGCAGCTCAAACGAAAATGAAAAAATGTCCAAAGCGGGCTGAGATGTGGGGGAAAAACTGAGATAAGGAAAAGAGGAAGTCACGTCAACTGCAGTGGCCACTTGACGATGACACCAAAGATACCTTTTGTGTAGCTGTCCGCCATTTGCTTTTCACGCCGACCATTCACAACTCTACTGACAGCCAAGGCAAAGGAGCCTCTGGTGGACTGGGAGAAGGTGACTGGAATATTAAAAAAGGAACGAGGCAGTGTTCACACTCGCACACATAATGGAAGAAATACTGTAAAGTGAGCACTAAATGTATACAGATACACATGAATAACCTTTGAACTCTAGTGCCACCTTCGACAGGCACAGGGTCGGACAAAGAGTGGAATCAACTGGAATCAGCTTTTTTTTCCTGAAATGGTCCAGTTTATTAGAATTGTCTACACGCGTTCCATTTCCCCTAAAACATACTCTTTTGTGTTAAAAAAAAATGAAGTAAAGATTCGAGCAGATAGGTGGGTCATAAGCTGTACATATCAGAGAGCCAGGGAACAAGCAACTGTTTCATTATTAATGAATACCTGCGTTGGTCAAAAGAGAGAAAAAGGTAGTGGTACAAATGCGTGTCTTTGTGCCTGGTCTTTTTTTTTTTAACCATGCTGTGTATTATGTAACATTCTATAATCTCAGACCTTGCTTGCATGACCTCTGCTTTTCATGCCCACTATAGAGGGGCCCCACTATAGCAGAGGGTGGAACGGGAGGGGTAGTCTTCCCTGGTTCCAGTCTCATCTGATGTGCCATAGGACAAAGGAAGGGAAATCGGGTCTATTCTGCCCCGTCTTTAAGGAGCTAAGACGATGTGAAACTATTCGCACGAGAAGATTTGGTTTCGGACAAGAACAGGCTTTTTCAGTCTCAAAACACATACCTTAGCTATAGCCTATATCGTTCCCCAAGGTTGCGCTATTTCAATCCAAATGTCCCACAGGCTTAATAACATTGCCAATATAATATTTCCTTAACATGTTCGTCTCATGCCAGCCTCTGGATGCTTCACCTAACTAAACTATGAAGCTAAACTCTGGCCAATGAATTACCACGCCTGAGGTAGAACCCAACAGCCCACATCCATGAGGATGACAGGTCTGTGAAATTGAGCCAAAAATCCCAGACTTATCATCTATAAATCTCCAGTAAAAAGTTTCTTAGATTCCTATTTCTAATTATATTTTATTATTGAGTAATCATTTGAGTTCAATCACTTATTCCTTTCTGAAATGTTGTTATCAACATCCTGAGTTTGTATTGTTTTCCCAAATAGAAAAGCATTATGGTCTAGGTAGAGCATTGAAGGAGAAGCTTTGAGGATGCCTCGGCAAGAAAACAGAAACCAACAACAAATCATTCAATTCGTTAAGACCTCTCAACAAAAAGACACATTGGTTTGGTTCAGACACTCTTTGTTCACAGGGAATCATCACCTCCAGATCCTTCACTGCATCGACCTGCAAATATGTTGACTCTCTGAGCTAATTAGTCATCTTGGTTGTCAATGAGGGGATGGGCAAGTCATTAATGCAAGCCTGAAACCCGTGGTTTTAAAGAGAACAAACTAGAAAGCAAACAAGCAATTAAAACTCTTCACAGTATTTGTTGTTTTTTTTTGCGTATTTTTGTAAAAAAAACACATCACCAGATATATTTCTTCGTTTCCATGGTCACCGGTTGGTCCTGGAGAATAGGTTGCTATGGCGACAGAAGTTGCTTAATGAGTTTCCACAGCAGGATGTCACATGGGTAACGAGAGCTTTCAATCAGGTCCCAACTGACAGCAGCTAGCCATTAGTGCCTGGTGTGTGCGTGTGCGTTCACAGTTTCATTCAGTCTCGATTCACAACTTAACAGGAATAAAGCACCTTATAGCTTAGCCACCTTTTAGTCACACTACCTATTACACCAAATCAATCACACAGCAACCTGCCACATAAACCACATCAAATATTTTTCTCCCCCCAGTATTCAATGTTCTTTCAAAATGATCTCTTTCTTCCCATCCAGACAAAAATGCAATCCCAGAGTTTTTAAACCAACACAGTGAAGACAGCATTTTCAAAGTATGGAAGGCATTGAAAAAAATATGCAAAAGTGATGCTTTTTAGGAACATACCAATGTGGATGTAGCCTTAAAGGTAACCCATTCAGTTAATACTCACTCCTTGGTTACAAGTCCTCTTGGTCCAGTGGCTGTGGCCAATTTAGGGTCTATACCATGGGTGTCCAGGATGTGTCTTGCTGCTGGACTCAGGCGTAAGCTGAACAAAAGAGCGTAGGGCACAATTTTACAATAGTTTCGACCTTGGAGCCTTTGCTTTAGAAACCTTTAAATTTTAGCATTAAATTCTTACCTAAATGAACTAGCTTTCAGAAAGAACTGTGGTTACTTAAAAACATACCAATAAGAGTGAAAAATGTGCGTCATAATTTCTTTTACATACATCAATATTCACATCTCATCGACAGACAAAAGTCTGTGATCACTTTCCAACTATACATACTGCAGTAGTACACACCATGGTTTATTAGCGAAGTAAAGGTCAACCTGTATATTGGTGATATTGATTTTGACAGACCTTAAATAGCCCATCTATTTTATAACTAAACATTCACGCTGCACAACTCATGCACCTTTCATCTTTCAACACTTGACACTTGTCAAGCTGATCCAGTCAAAGTGCAAATCTGAGTACGTTGGCGGGTTTAGAATAAAATGTTTGCATTACAAATGGGCCCTTGTTTGCTCAGTGGCAGCTTCTTTGCTGTGAGAGTATTTAATGTGTAAGCAGGGGCAAGTAAATGTCTAGTCACAAATGTTTATAAAGTGAACAGAGAAAGTTCATAATATTCAGAAAGTGAGATGGCTGTGGATCCCATCTTAACCCTTAAACCATTGTGGCATAGATCAAAAGGGTATTGTATATTTATGCTACTGAATCTGGCTTTTAACAACACAGAGGAGAATGAACAAACGTGACCTAATTTTATTGGCAACACTACGATGTCTCTTGTTAATAAATGTTAATTACAGTTAAAAGGTTAAACTGTAAATGCAGTTATCCACAAGCTATGGCCAGCAATTATTGGCTTGCGCATGCACCTTTATTCACTCGACAAGTATGAATACCTACGAATTGATCATAACACATTATACACCAGAGGAGCATTAATAAATGAGTTAAAATAATTAAAAGCAGCACTCACGGTCCTGACATGGCTGACATTGCTGGTGGTGCTGGAGAGGGAACAGCGCAGGGCACAACTGGGGCAGCGGCTGCAAGTGTAGCAGGTGGTGCTTCAGATGGGGCATCTGGAGGGGGGATCTCAACCTGCTTCCAGTCCTGCCCTTCCTCCACCATGAGGGCAATGAGGGTGCCCAGCCGCACGTTGCGACTGCCCTCCTCCATCTGTAAACAGGGTGAGACGGTTACTTACACAGTAAGGACTAAACATCAGCAAAATGGGCTCACACAACTGTGATTGGTAGGTCACCTGGTGTATAAGGTTGATCAAAAAACGATTAATGTTGTTAATGAGGTTAATTGAGGAAGAGAGTGATTTAAATTTAATCAGTTAACCAGTGGTCATTGAACAATTCGACTTTGATTTCAATCATTGTTCCTCCCCACTGATGGGCCAAAAGAGGAGATAATGTGTAATTCTAAACGATAACCAAACTAAAGACTAAGTCAAACATTCAGAAGGCCAGGGAAATCTATTTGTATAATATTATATAATTATATTTAAACTATTACTACTATTACTACTATACTATTACTTTACCAGGCTCAGATAACCATATCCAGCTAACTGGAAAGAACAGCAGACTATGTGGGCACCTTTGCAGACCGTTATAAGACCTGCTCTTGCAGGCTTATTCTGTGCTGCTTCAGTTCAATATAAACCTCACGGGAGTCCTGTAGCACATACACGCACATTTTGCTGCCACTATATCAACACAAAGTCATTTACTTCAAATGATGGAGAACTTATTAAACAACTCAATTTATACCCATACCACAAGATTATCCCCAACAAAAAATACCACATCGTAGTTGCTTGTACAGTTTTGGGGGTTAAAAATGCATACGTAAGTAAAGAGACTAGGAACATTAGAATTAAGAGGCAGCTTGTGAACGTGTTTTGCAGCTCAATCTTGATGCTCAGTGAAGCTGCAGAGCACTGACAATCACAAAGCAAACCATTCCTAAGCGGAGCAACACCAGTGCACGTAAACACATGCACAAACACATTCACAACTGCTTCCATAGTATTTGGGTGGAATTTCACAGTAAGATCATGTGCACCATATGCAGTGGACATGGTGGTAGGTTGCATAAGCCACATTCAAGTGGAGGGGAGCTCAACACTGCCATCAAATGGTTATAGAACACACTGCAACCTACAGTGAGTGTAAATGATGATCACCATTTGAAAAATTCTAATTATTTCACCATTTACAATATGCTATTGAGTGAATAATAGACTGTAATTAAATTCAGACTGAACGCATGCATAGGCAGTCACTTATGAATAAAACAATTGGGACATTTGTAGCTTCTGATCTCTACACAGTGTCCTCATAGGCATATTTTCTGCAATGGTAAACAAAAGGCTCTTAAGGGACCACTTCATTGTCCATAAGCATGGCTAATGATATTACAAAGTCAGATTGGGCCTTTTATGAGGTTAGACCTTGTTGTAAAAAAAGGCCTTAAAAGCCCCATGAGGGACACAACAAGCTTAGTTTCATCATTTACCAAATTTTATTTTAAAAACAACAGACTGGATGCTATGAAACTTTGGTAGATTCCATACAACTTGAATATGTCTGCCTTCTCAGTCAGTTGTTGGAGGGAACATAAGCACTTGGTCAAGTGTCGGTGCACACAGTTGAAGCTAGTCTAGTTTGCGAGAGGATTTATGTGTATCAGTGAGGTTTATTTTCAGCATGCACATTGACAGAGACAAAGAACTAGGCTTTGTGTTGAGGGAGTGAAACACGGGTACACTCTAATCAACGGTGCATGACAAAGCATAGAAAGGACCTTTAAGACATATTTGTATTGCTGTAGTTCTGCCATATCTTCTAAACTGTTATGGAATCTTTATTACAGGTCATAACAGGCAAACATAAGACACAGGGCTATCACCATTGTGACCTTAGAAGGTTGAGTGATTTATACTCAATATTGATTTAAAGGACACATATCTGCTGCTGTGAAAAATGATCCTGTGGGCAACAGTGTGGAAATGAAGAGCGGAGAGGAAAGGGTATGATAAATGGGAAACTGACGGGTTAGTATCCCAGAATGCATTGGATATCTTCATCAGTTTATCCATCTAGTCATCAATCCACAGTATCTATTCATCATATCAATCTGCAGCTAATCTAAAATATATATGTTCTTATGAATCAATTATTTAAACTTGCATTTTCCCTCAAATCACACTCACATCATTTTTTAAATACCGGTACATCTGAACACAGAGGACCTATGTGCACCAATGTTGTGCATTTTACAAACACATATGTCATTTCCTACAGGCTTTGATTGATCGTACCCAGAGGAGATTTTTATATTGAAGCCCTTAGGTCATGGTAGAGCAACACAATAGGAGTATGATGAGATTCAGTAATCTGTGCTCATGGTGGTGATCCTACCCCCTACCACACAGAATGTGCAGGCTCTTCCCCCTCAAGCCCTGGCTGTAAATTGGTAGAGGGCCATAGTGGTAATTGACCCCCACAAATAATCCCTGTGGAGCATAGGACGTTCCATGTCTACAACAGCCTGTCCAAGCATTTTGGCCACAGGCGGGTAATTATGCGTGGACATTAAATTATAAAACCTCCTGTGTTCTTGGAGTGACACAGTTACACCACTGAGGGCTAATATACTCTGACCCAGACAAAGTGGATGTTGCTCTGCCCATGCATTGTACACATCTGTGAAATAATTATCTTAATAAATATATACACATGATCTCTATCAAAGTGAGAAACAGAGAGCGAGCTAGGGGGCTTATCTAATTCTGACCATCTTTCTCTGCCAGATTCAGCTGTAAAGCCCTTACTCCCAGTTCTTGGGTGGTTGCTATGGAAACTACCTCCTTCCCACAGTAGCTAAGACAATGATAGAGTAGGGGAATGTGGAAGAATGGAAGCAAGTGAAGTGAAACACATGAAAAATTTGATGCAAGCCTGTGTTTTATAATGGATGCACACTCCCCCGATTATTAAATCATTAATTCAGCCACTTCTGTGAATATGAGAGAGCACCATATATTATTGCCAGTACAATGTAGCGGGGTGGCCATTTGTTACGTAAATCTGCTGGTGCAAAATAGCTGTGTTATTTGTGTTGAGGTTGTAGAAACCAACAGAATCGGGCTCCACCAGAATGTGAGCACGTCCAAAATATTAAAATTACGTCCACTTTCTTTTATTTTACATACTGAAATCAGATTTCATGTGAATGAAGAAGCAAAAGAGTATTCATATATCTTAATATTAGACGACCGAACATGTGGTGGAATAGTGATGAAAGGCAACTGATTTCTCCGTCTTTGGCAGCCTATTAAAAATTTAAACAACAAATAGCACAATGGGAGGAAGGAAGGAGAGACATATTTGTCACTGAAGACATCTTGTCAAAGCTTTGCTGTCATTGCACAGGGAAAACAAATTTGTGTAGCCAATAAGCATATGCAAAGATTGAACCCTCACTCGCACACACATAAACAGCACTAAACTGAATCTAATAGTGAATATAAACTACATTTAAAACATAAACATACCTACTGTAAATTGCCAACATAGTTCGAAGACCTAAGAACTGAAAACTTAAGAACAAGCTTGTGCAACTTAAAACCTGGTGTCGGTGCCGATGCATACATAATTGAAAACATATTTTGAATACACCCTCAACCCTCATTCGCTAAGGCCCCAAAGCGATACTCAAGCGTAAGTATGACTGTTATTTGCACATAAATTAGCGTATATTCATCACAGGTTTATGTACATTTTTTGCTCACTCACCAAGATCTTTGCCAAGAAGCCATCATCATTAGATTCCAGGGTAACAACAGCCTTGTCAGTCTCAATTTCACAAAGGGCATCACCTGCTGCCACTGCCTCACCTGCAAAAGTAAAGAAACGCAACACAACATGTTCATGATAACAAAATACATGTTTATTTGTTAAGAATCGAATTCCTATAAAGATAGTCCCATTATGATAAGACTTGATTGGTTTTAAGGGAAAATGATTTATTTCAGCTGTGTTCAGAAATTCATGCAAGCAAACATTATTGTCATGAGAAGCATGTTCAAAACACCTGCTTTCACGAGAGCTTTTCACACAGAGAACATATTACTTGCGATAAAAATGAAAGAATTCCAAAAAAGGTATAAAAAGGTTATGCTGGAAAATATCTGCTCTGGCAGTGGCTGACATATCAAAAGGAGCCTAATCAATGTTTCATGGGAAAGAATGTGAGATAGAGAAGTGCAGTGTGTCTGATAGAAGGCAAGATCTTGGCCTATCCTTTGAGTCCTAGTATATTCCCATTGGTCGACCACATGAGAGGCCTGGAATATATTAGCATCTGCTTAGAGGTGAAGAAAGATAGCAATTAGGAGCTACTGCTTCAGTTCTTTCACACTCACATACATGTTTTTTTGGTGAAACACTTCAAATGGGCTTCTATTGGAAAAATACAAAAACAAATGCACCCCACGGTATAGATTTATGGAATTATTTTAATTTCTTTACATTAACAATTCTACTGTCGTCTGTACAGCTTATCTTTAAAGAATGTTTGTGAAAAATCAATAGTTAAATGTTGAAGATAAAGAACTCCTTGATTACATTATAGCTCCGAGCACTTGGCCATTTGTGTACAGTCAGAGCAATGCAAAGAATGATTGAGCCCTCTATGCGGCCACTCATTAAAATGCGGGGAGAAGGTAACGGTATATAGGAAGGGTTTTCACATTGGACATTTGTTCACATTTTTATCTTCCAGCAGAAAAGGCTGTATGAGTGGATCATATTGCAAAGAACAGACAAATCAAGAGCAGTGCCATGACGAAAGCAAAAATGACATCATAAAATCTCAAATGAATATCTAAATTGAAAAAGACGGGAGCATATGGGCACAAGTTAAGGTTGGAAGATGTGTTGAAAGGAAAATGGGTGGGTCAAAGAAAGAGTAGCTAGTGATGGGTGGGGGGAAGGTTTAAAGAGCAGAAGCAGTATTGATGTTAGAAGCCCCTGAGAGGAAGCAGTAGTGAAGTCAAGATTGGATTTGTATGAGGCTTGAACACTGTATGACCCCAGGGCTAAGGTGTGATAGTGGTGTGCAGTATTAAAGATAGGGACCAAAGCCCTTTCACCTCTACTACTACCAGAAAGACAGTGGGAACAAAACAACAAAAAATGACATCAAAACCAAAAATATACTTCTGTTCTGCCCTCCAATTGAATTCAGTAAATTCCTCATTGCTGGTGGAAATTTATCATGGTAAAATACATTTAAAAACACCTTTTCCACACGAGATTACACTGTAAAACAGTTGAATCATTTCACAATATGAACATTTAGTCTTAATTTTGCTTAACATCCTACGATGAATTTGATGGCATACAAAGAGAAATGTTTTTGGTTTTTTGCTCGTCACTTGTTCCCTTTCTCACTTACAAACACATCTCAAATCAAATCACAGAAGCACATGGCAACACAACATGGCCGCCAATCAGAATTCAGTGTGCTGCCTCCTGATAAATGAAAGTGTGGCTGAGGCGCATGGCTGGGCAGAGTTGCTAAGCAGTGATAAATAGTGACTACTGTGCTTCCTTGAGCCAATTAGGCACCAGAGACCCTCAGGTGCTCCACTGCTCAGGCCTCTGCCTTACAGAGGAAAATTAAGTGAAGAAGTCAATGACGGTGTTGGTCCATCGGTGTAGGAAAATACATTTTTAGAGTTTTGATCAGATTAAAATATATTGTTATACATATGTTTTGACTGGGAGGAAAACATCAATCATCAAATGTTTGTAACTTTCATATAATACGAAGACATATAGCTTGAGTTGCCTCAGCAATTAAGAAAAAAAAAATCTATGAGTACGAGTGCGTGGTGATAAGACCGGACAATTATATTCTTCTTGATCTAAATAGTTTTAAATCATTTCTTTTACCTTCATTTTTCAGCCATTTCACTATGTTCCCCTCCTCCATGGTGGGGGAGAGGGCAGGCATTTGCACTTTGAGCGGGATGACACCTAGAGGATAGAAAGAATATAGCATATGTTACAACAAGGCACCGTTGTGGTCAATGAGCTCTGAAAATCTAGTAAAAAAAACTCAACTTCAACTGAGCAAGATGAATGTCAAAATAAATCAAGTAACACATCCGGATATAGCATGTTTGGCTTTTGGCCTCAGGGGGGTTGACAGAAGAATGGTGGCAGGTCACTTGAGTAATAGAAATTCTGGTTGACATGGAAATAAGGCCTGCACAGATACACATATTCTTGCAAACCTTCAAGCTACCACAAAAGCCCCCCACTGTCACCAGGTGCAGCCACTCAGAAGACCAGATAGTATGTGCCTTCAAGCTGTACACCAGGCTGCCCGAGGAAAGCAAAACTTCAAGCGGTTGTGGCTTTACTACAACTAGCCTTCAATACTGTAAACGAAAGAACAGTCTGCTCAGACATGACACAACTCCAAAGGATTCCCCTTTGTCAGTTGTATTATACATTTCACAAAAAAATAGATAGAGAAAGTGATGCAGATAAGATAGAAAATATAAGTAAACATACTTGATATATGATCCCTGAAGAATTGGATTTAGTCAACTTAGCAGTTAAATGTATATGTGGGTGTGGGTGTGGGTGTGGGTGTGGGTGTGGG
>JAFBJU010001301.1:199825-229972 GCA_016785305.1 Colistium nudipinnis
TGTGTGTGTGTGTGTGTGTGTGTGTGTGTGTGTGTGTGTGTGTGTGTGTGTGTGTGTGTGTGTGTGTGTGTGTGTATAGTTCATATTTAGTTGTTGTTGTCATTGTAAAAAAAATATCTCACACAACATTTGTTACAAGCAGTAGAAGGCATCTTTGTTTTGGCCCAATAAATCCAACTTTCCATAAAAATGTATGTGGTCTATGTGCATGTTGTGGGATGTTGCCATCTGCTGGATATTTGGCAATGTCACACACTTAAGATTTAGATTTAACCAAGGCCAATATTTTTCTGTCACCCCTTTTTCCTATGAAACTTTCAATCAATTTAAATCAATCAATCTAATGGTTACCATTTGCATACAAGTTAGTGTGATACAACATAAAACATTAGCTGAATTCACAATGATCCTTTTCAGTACTTGTATTAGAAGTCATCATCTCTACACAAAGTTGAAATCACAAGCAAAAGGCGTTCTTAAAGTTACGGGAATTTATCTGCATGCCCATGCCATAAACATTACGCTTTGTGATGTCTAAAATCTTCATAAAGCGTAATGTTTATGGCACGGGTGCTTCTAAGTAGAGCATGGCACTGCACGCAAAGTGCACCAACACCCCCCCCGAAGAACATCAGACTTACGTTAAATTGAACAGAGAATTCACAGATTCGAACTTCCGTCATCAAAAACTTCCTCTCAAAACGTTAATACATAGACATTTATCGTTTGGCATTGTATTGATTTGATCTGTTGACAAAGTCACCCTACTTTAACAACGACGGACCAGTTTACACTGAAATTATTCGACGTTGTGCTTACTGTTCAGGTAAAAGTTTTCACATGTTTATGTATTAGACCCTTTATATTATTCATATCGTTATATATTTCCCCCCAGTGTGGCCCTTGAGTCAAAATGTTTGCCCACCCCTGGAATGGGGGAATGTAGAAGGCTAATGCTAGCAGAGAAAAGGACATCGGCTTTCTTTTTATTACACTGTCAACACTCACCGAGGAACCACGGCGATGGAAAGAAGTGCCTGACATGCTCCTGGCAAGGGTTTGTTGCCCACAAACATTTATTAATGTGAGATAATTTGAGGCCAAATAAGATCCCTTGACGACCCAGACGCAAGGAGGCCGCCATGTTGTCGTCCTCGCAGTCGGTGAAACGTGTCCGTAAAGATGCCTGACTGTAAATGAATGAGGAGTGAGGAACATAATTGTTACAACAGGGATGTTTTTCATGGGAATCACCCCAGACCCAATACTATTTCAACACTTATAGCAATTTTGGAAAGTCCTTAGTTTTCACATAAAATGTATTACATTTGAAACATTCAATAAAATTAAAATATAAACGAAGAGGCGAAAAGAAGTAACTGTTTTGGGGTCCTTCGATTACGTTTACTGCTGTGCTCTGATGCGTTCGATGACGTGCTGCCCTCTGCTGGCAACAGTCTCCTGTTGAAAAACAGGTGAACATTATATCCGTAAAAATTGATAATGTATCATATATAAATACTACATATATAAAGAATATAAACTCACTGTGATTCCTAACAATAGAACATGAAAGAAAAGTGATTTTTCCCAATAAATTTCATATTTTCATTATATATTCTTAACTTTTAGTTAGTAGAATGGAATGTACCTTTGTGGATTTTTAAGTGAATGAACAATCTTTGTCAATTGTCAAGATTTAACATAAGAATTACTTATTTATAATATATTTGTTGCTGCTGTACCATTTGGATCATTCATGAGGGTGAAAGAATACAACATAATTGCATATAAAGGGAAGAAACATAAAAGTCAACAAACATTAAGAAACATAAAAGAAACCATACACCATTTTTGTTATACCCCTGCTTTAAATGTAGTAAACTGAAGCAAGAAGGAACAAAAGTGGTTATGTGTGGGTGGTGAACGTTTTACTTGTTTAAAAAAGGAAACAATATAAATTCTTCACCACACAATTTATTTTATATAATGTTATCCTGTTGCTTTATGTCTAATTCATTTGAATCTAATATATTCCCTGCGCTTACCTGTCACTTTTTCTTTGACACAATTATTAAGTTTTATTTTGTTACTAAATGGACAGAGAAGTGCCACACAGTACTCCCCCAAAAGTACAGCAGGCATCACTGACACAGTTCTAATCTACCCAACATGCAATTTGGGCTGATGCCTCACTGGTCCATTTAAGTGTGAAGAGAAAATAATAAAGAGGCCTGATAAGCTGGGCCTGTATCTCTGCAAAGAGAACACAATAGCCCTACTGAGCAGGCATGGGACAGACACAATATCCCAGCTGGCTGTCTTTATTCCCATGCTTAGGCTATCTTTCATCATTTCCCAGTTCATCCTCTGGCAACTATCCAAATGAATTAATGTTTTTCCTTTGTAATTATAAAATAGCCCTTGCATTTCGCTGACAATAAGTGATAGATGCACTTGTGGACTAATGTTGCATATTGTTTTCAACAAAACAGGTGTCCATTGTTTCATCTATGCAGCCTATTGTGCTGGGGGCCAGTAGATCATTTTACCTGTGTATACATTTTGTTGTCATCATCCTAGACAGTTGTCTGTACTATTCACATTCTAATGCTTGTTCTGTGCCATTAAACCACTCAAAGGAGATGTGAGACTTGTGAATTAGATATATTTTCTATGGTGTATGTGGGTGTTTTTTTTATTATTTCCCAGATCTCTTACAACTGGTTTGGGTGCATGTTTTTGTTCATGTCATTAGGCCTGCTGCCAGTGCCCTGCAGCCAAGTTAGGAAAATACTTGTTTCACTGGTTTAACGGTGTTTTCCCAGATTTGTAAGGTACATTGTCCTCCTTACTTGCAGATAAACCTTGAGAACCAATGCTTTTCATAGACCTTAAAAGACCACACACAAAACCCACTGCATGCAGTGTTGTCCAAATAAAAGCTAAATGATTTGAATCAAACGTCAGGGCCCTGACATAGTCCCTCGCACGCTGTAGGTATGTAAAGTTGGGGTTTACACTCACAGGGAAGTGGTATAAGATAGGAAAATCAATCTCTTGTTTTTTTTGTCTTGCAGATTCTAGATAAGTTCGGACAATTTGCGTAACTGTTCACTTATCTTGAGTCAGTCGTTTCACATATCACAACTCACAGCAGCATGCACAATAAACAAAAGATTTCACAAGTTCATGCCTCTCAGTGCTTCTAATGTAATTGATAGTTAATGTCAATCTTTACCTCATCCGAGTCACTCATTACTTTTATATACTTTATTTATTATTTATATTTCTTTGTAATGTCACTACTTTACTATAAAGTCTAAAGTGCAATAAAGTCTATTCTGATTCTGAAAAAATAAAATACATAGGGTCATAATTTTATGGTAATGAAATATATTCAAGCTAAAGTGCACTTGATAGCGGCCTACCAAACATTAAGTCCATCTCCCTGTCATTATTTAGACATTTGAAACATACAACCTACAAAAACAATATCAGTAGTATTCATTAATCACAGCTTTGTCAATTGTGTCTTAGCTTCAGTAAATATACTGTAGGTCTCTTCAAGTGCTTCTCTAGAAAAACTACATCTGATTACACAATGTGAATAATCTAACAACACAAAATCTAAACAACGGGATATGATGGATGTGAACTTGAATTTTAATTGCAATTCTAGCTTGTTCCATGCAATCAGAAGGTATTATCTCAAGCCAATCAGAGCAGTCACTGACTATTTTCTCGCTTTTCTCCAATCATTACGAGACTGCAAAATTACAGCCAAGTCCAGCCAAATCAGAGATGGTGTCCTGCCCCCACAAAGACATTCTCAGTGCATTTCACTCCCTTTGGAATGACCGATAATCTGTTACTAGAAGACCGCTGTCTCATATTTAATAAAGGCCTGATTCAATTCTATTTACCACCCACCGTAACAGTGCTGTTTTCTGACACTTGCGTGTGAGGGTGATCAAACCTAAAGGGATGTGGCCATGCGGTGGGTACATTTGGCCATCAAGAAAGATAAGGACCGAATGTGATTCCACGCTATGTAAAGAGGGGTAATGAATGGGAGATACACCCGAGCAAAGATTAGACACAGATTTGCTTGCTTACACAGGTCAAGAACCCGTCCTCCAACAGCTGCCTGCATGAATCTGCATGGCAGCTATTGCACGCACGGGCGGATAATTCACTGTGTGGTATTTCACACTGTCATGATACAACAGGTACAATCAGCATTGGCTCCGAGTGCATGTGAACATGATTAAGATGGATTACAGCTGCAGGTCCATGGCACACTTTGTTGGCTGTCAATATTGATCAAATCTTGGAAAGAATAGCTGCAATTTGGAGCCAAAATGCTGATTGATATACTGCAACGGATAAGAATAATATCTCTTGGTGCTCAAGGAATCAGCACAAAACTCAAGGTTGGATCAAAGACGGTCCAATTGTGGATATGCAATTTCAAAAAAAGGGCTTCTATAAAATAGAAAAAAACTCAAGCTTTATTTGTATTTAACATCAACAAACACACTTTCTTTAAAGCTCAGTGAATGCAAACTAGCATACGTTACTTTAGCTGCAAAAGTTCATCACTTGTTTATGTATTCTTGTATTTCAGTGCTGCATTGCGCATAAGATTTGTTATATTTATTATTATTTATTTTTGTTGTATATTGTGATCCAAGAATCCACTTTACAGTATCACTGTCGAAAAACATCTTTCTGACACATGTGCTTTAATGCAGAATCAGCACGTGCTCATTTGTGAGTCAAACAGCAGACACTATCTAACTTGACAAAGTAAGAATCCCGGATTCATCACATTTACTGTGAGCGTTTTGGCAGTTATAAATCAGATATCCTGTTCTTCAGTAAAGAATAAAAATAAAAAAAATTACACAAATAAAAAATCATCTTATGGAGATGTCATGGCAAAGGGATACATTAAAACAAAAAGTATGAGGAACACAATTCAGCAAAGTGTAAACAATTCCAACATATGTTAATCAGAAACAGGTTAAAGCAATAATAAAACATCACTTTTGCACACATCAAGTAAAAGATAAATTAATGAAACTGTTACTTCTCCGACTCCATCCACCCTCTTGCATTCCTCCCGAACTTGTAAACCAGTCTGCGCCCGTCTACTCGTTCTAGAATTTCCCTTTTGTAGTAATATCTGTCACAAAGGAGAGGTGCACCGACTTGTAAATTAATCCGTAACTGTTGATCTAGTGCATGTTTAAATCTTAAAATGCATGTATTTACATTTCAAAGAACAGCTGAACTGCTTTGAGTTGTTGTATGTTTAATTACATTTCAGCTGCCTTCAGCATGAACTTTCAGCATGTGTTTATACATGCCTTTTGAAAAATACAATTTACTATTATTAAAATACACATTAAAATATGAATATAAAATAATAATATAAGGGGTCAGCTTTTATGATCTTAGTGTAATGTGTATGGTGCAAATACATCTTGGCGTGTCCACTTTTGCTTGTTCAGGTTTCTTCATCAGGCCCAGGGCTCAAACGAGCTCTTACGGTTTTGTGCTTACTCTCTGGTTTAAATATAGGTGCGAGGGTTTGGGGATAATGTGCCATAAACCAATCAGAGGACCACCCTTTAATTCCCTAAATGGTGATGCGCTGAAGTGACACAGCGATTCAACTCTTTCCAGCTCTTACACTTCAACTGAGACATCCCCACCTGAAGTGCGTAATCTTAAACTGACACTTCAAACCCTTTCCGTAAATTAACTTCAATGTTCAATACAAAACGTCCAATGCAAACCACTGACATAGCTTTATAACAAGAACAAAAAGTCCAGTGGAGGACTTACGGCGGTTATGCGTTTCTTTATAATTAATTAAAGTCATTCAAATCACAGGAATAGTTTGAATCAATTTTTAAAAATGGGTCCATTCAAGAAAATCAGTTAGTGAAGAGAAAACATCAAGTCTCTACTTGTATGATATCATTTTGCGGCCCCAGTCAAAGCATGTTTGTATTGTATTGTGTTGTATAGTATTGAGTGTGTGTTGTGTTGTGTAAACACAAGGATTATTATTAGTGTAGACAGAAGTGCAGGTTTACCTCATTGCCCGACTTAGTTTCTCGTAGGTCATGCTGCTGTTGTTCTTCTTCTTGCCCCATAACTGTGCCACCGCCTCCGACTTCAGGAAGCGGAAAACTCCCTCCCTCCGATCCTCCCACTTGATCAGGCCTGGGTTTCGCTCTGGGTTCAGTAGAATGTCCCGGATGAACTCCCACAAGTGAGTCCCCCTTGGGTCTGTGGATGGGTAAGTAGGTCAGATGAAACATAGATGCCCTGAAGAGGAAAAGACGATCAAATACGAGTATATAATTATCTTACTTACTGTGTTTTTTGGCCTGATGAGGACAACTGTAAGATCTTTTTATCTCTGAGAAACAAACATGACATTGTTAGTACCCTTGTTAATTCATTTCATCAAGTTCATTTGAAGTGTGTGCGTGTGTGTTTGAACTATCATTGTGAAAGCACAGAGGAGTTGGGTAATTTTTTCATATATGTTGTGTCCATGCCGAAATTCCTCACCCGGACTAGAAGGGGTGGGAGATGGAGATGCAACAGGTTCAAGGTTGTGAATCGCAGGATCGTAGATTTCTGAATAAACGGAGGAAATGAAACGGTTAATTTGTTATAGGAGCTGTTTAAATCACAGCATTGGTAATGAAGAAGATACTTATGATACCTGCAGGTGGATAGCTGACATCTGGAAATGGACAGGAGAAATCTACTGTAAACGAAAAATGGGGGAAGGAGCAGAATGAATATTTATCTTTTAATTTGATCTTAATAGCCTATCGTTGTTGGACACACTCACATTCCTGTTTGAGTTCCTGTTGCCCTATTTCCACATGGTACTGCCCTAGTGGAGAAAAAAGGTAAAGTCAAGTACTGGCACACATAAGGAAGTTTGGCAGTGCTAAATAATATTTGAAAGTAATTCACCATTTTTTTTAAATCCACAATGAGCAATCCAAATCTGTGAACCCAGTTAGCACTATAGGCCTTTTTGTGCCTAAATTGCACTGTGATTCAGTAAGACTTTTATATAATCATTTATATTTATAATAATACAGAGTGAGAAATCTGATTAGATAATTTATAGAATTATATTTATAGAAAGTAACGAGATACAGTTTTAGACATGAAGCCCGACTTTTGACAAACACTGGCACTTACATGTTTTTTGTGGCAATTATCTTCTATAACAGTCGGTCAGATGATCATACTAAGATGCAACGTGTCGTCCTCAGATACTGAGCAATTCTTGTTTTTCAGCCATGGATAACAATGGCATTATTGTGCTCTTGTGACATTTTCCCAAACCTGTTGTACCTGGTCTCATGTTGTTTTGGAAATGCCATGTGCTGATGTCACTTAACACATTTTATTCCCTTAATTTTCTCAATTTCCTTCCCTTTCTACATCCTTACAGCACCATGCCGTTTGAGTCCCGACTGGCTTTATCATCCCTTCTTTCATCAAGACTGCTCCAGACTCAACTCGAATAACCCAGCTCTTTTATTGGGAGTAATCCCCCCCCCACCCCTTTATCCTCCCTCTTAGAGATTCACACGCACCGCTACACTTGAGCTCAGTGATGCTGTGGAAGAGCGTGGGTCCCATGCTGCCGGCAGCACGAACGAAGTCCTGGTAGCTCAGGCCGCAGAGCTGATGGCCGTCAATGTCAAAGTTTTGGAAGGGAATGTTGGACGCATCGATCTGGTACATGTCCATGACTTGCTGCAGCCACTCCCAAACCTGGTATTTATTCCAGAACTGAGGCTGGGAGTCGTGAGGCCACAGTCGGCTCGTGCAACCAGACATCACAGTGGGCACTGGGGACAGATAACCGCGGTTAGCACTGCATGGAAATGGTCTGAAGATTGCATTTATCTACAACCGTGGATTCATTTGCGCTTGAACGTAAAACGAAGCGTGAATTCCACTACCAAAGGTATTTGTCAATAATTCATCTGCAGAGCGGTATAACTGAAAGAGCCGCTGAGCTATTTCTCGTTCGAGAATCTCTTATTCATGTCTCGCATTGCTGAGCTCTGGGCTGAGCAATACATCAGTTGTTAATTGTTGGAGGCTGTTCATTTTGTGTTGCAGTTTCATAACCTGAGAGAGAGTGCAATAGTTAAACCGAGATCAAATTAGCATATTTTCTTGAGGCAGTTTTTTTTTTTAGGATACTCTTCAGACAATTTAATTAAATGCTTTGTGTCAGTAAAGAGTGTACAGTGCCAGGAGGGCACAGAGCAGAATTCCTCCTGACTGTGTTAGTCTGGGCCATATTCTCACCATCAGGGTAGAAGTTGGTTGAGCCCCAGGTCGTGGTCAGCTGGTTGTCCAGGGTGGCGGTTGGAGTTACGCTCATATTGCAGCCTCTATACTCTTATCTACCATGGCCCAGGGGCTGACGGGGGACAGGGGTAAGGGATGAAACATTACTGTTTACATATTCTTCTATTGACACAAAAAACATTGCAACTTGAAAAATGATCCCAATAGTAACATTCCGATTTCACATACAGCACTGCAGGTCGATGTGTGTCCGTGTGTTTTATTCCACTGCATGCTGAAAGTTTTTTCAGATTTGTACACGGTCTGCTGTAGAACCTCTTCCAACATTTAAACAGGTCAACTTGATTTGTTGAAAACAAGCCGGACATTAGTTCTGTCTAAGATGACAAATGGGCTTGTTGGGCAGTAAATGTTATTGAGCTATCACATCATAATCAAACCCAAAGGTCAACATGATGACAGCCGTCTGTTTCAAATAGCTGCACTATGAAACATATTATTTACATAGTGACGTTTACCTAACCGGTTCACTGGAACAGCTTGGTCACACCTTTGTGATAGGGTATAAATTTAATTATACCAAACCTTGTCTCACTTTATTATTATTATTATTTTTTTTTTTACCTTCGAGACTGTTACACCAGCCTAAAATGTTCATGATATACCGACAGGTGACTGACTCGCCTTAAAGATCTGGCAGTTCAGTGCCATAATGCGAGTCCACATCCCTGAACCACGCTAAAGTTGACCAACTCCTCGTCTGCTCAAACACTTTAGGCTGTGTGTTGCCCTTCGACGCTGCCTATGCCTGCCAAACAGGCATCTTTTTTTCTACGAGGCGACAAACAGTTTATGACTGGGAGATGAATCATTTAGCGGCGTTACAAGGAAGGAGACTAAGTCATAGTCAAAGTTCTGTTTGCTAAGTCCTCGTGAAAAAGAACTCGCAAGGACATAAACTTATCTAACGGAGTATATGTAAGCGCAGTGGCAACTCTCCATTTGACACACTTTCATTTCTGTTAGCCTGGCTTTGAGCTATCACTGAACCAAACATCGCCGTTCTCTCCCATGTACAGGGGAATATGTGGAATTCAATTCCTTATCTTGCTTTGGAATCTAATGTTCTCAATAATGTGTGCAAGTCACTCAAAGATAGCAGCACATTTGCAACGCTGTTCGCGTAGTGGTTGGTATTCATAATTCTATGATTGAACATTGTTGGGAGAGGACTAAACCTGCTAAAATCATTCATCCATTTTTTTTTTTAAACACAATTCTTTTTTCCCACCCTCCCCCCCCCTTCTTTTTTCCCCCCCCCCCCCCCCCCCCCCCAACAATTTCCACATGTGAACAGACACTGTTATACTTGGTAAAGAAAGAAGCATGTTATCAGGGAATAAATGACATTCAGACACTCTGAGCCTATGGAGCAGCTTCAGCTAGAGTCCTCTGTGTAGAGTTTTTTTTGAAAAGCAAAGTGTAACAGCCTACCAGAGCAGTAGATTGATGTCCGACCAGGCCTGATAGAGGTCTCGCGTAGATCCACTTTCGGCCGAATAGAGATCAATACTGTGTCTGGAGACTTCAACACCCTGGAGAACTACTGTTTACCGTGAGGCGAGGTGACTCCTTTTTCTACCAAATATTTGAATTAACAGATGAAAGTATGCAGACACACTAGGTGCTGCCCCACCACAATGGCTGTTTTATTCTCCTAACTTCCTTATCATGCTCCAATTGGCAACCTGTCCTGGCTCATATCAGGTGAGTATTTGCATAATGCACACCCACACACAGAGAGACATAAAACACATCCAAACACACACACACACACACCTGACACAACTTTTTATATTCCCTATTGCCTTCGCTCCCTTTCACTCTTTCAGCAAAGCACTCGCTCGCAAGGAGCCATATGCACAGACACGGATCCAAACACACTCTAAAGCCCGCAGAGGGAGCCTTAAATTGCTTAAAGTCATTGTTTATATGGTTGCTTAAAATAGAATTTAACCTTTCGAGAAATTTCCCTTGTGTGCCTAGGTAACACAACATTTGTTTTTCCTTATTGCATCATGATGAATGAGGTGCTGACAGTCTAGGTAAGAGGACCTGAGGGTAGCTGTTCTTTTTCCTTTTTTGAAAGTCGTGGTTACTGGCAGGGGGGGAGGGGGGGCGGGCGTCGAAGAAAACATATTAATTTGGGTTGCACATTTAATAATGTCGCTGATTTCCTCTTTGAGCTTTGAATTAGCCAATTCAATTCATCATTTGTGTGTGTTAAAGCGCAGATCACAATTTAGGACCAGCTCATTTTCACCTGGAGCTACGAATGACCTCACTCCATCGCAATCCCATCCAACTTTGATCAGCTCTTTAAATAAACTCCACTGACATGCAGGGCTCCACAGGCATCTGAGTTACAGTTTGCCAGTTAATAATTAGCTTCCGTATGTGTCCTGCAAATCCCACTGAGCATCGCACAACAATGTCAGGAGTGGAGAATCAAAAACGACTTTGTTACGTGCAAAATCTTTGTCAGTGTTTGTATAGGTTCGCATGTTTTCATGGCAGGTGTCATAAACTTCCCTCTGTGACAGTTCATATGATGTGCGCTCTTTGAAGAGGACAGCAAACAACACGGTAAATGACATGTTACACTGCTCTAAGTCAGAGCAAATACTGTTATCCGAAAGATGAAATCATGTCCCAATTCAAATCAACCAGGGTGAACTGCTAAGCTGTGCAAATAAAGAAAGACCATGAATGTGACAGTGATTGCTTTGTTTAGTTTTTCCAGACAAATTCCTAAAAACACGTTTGTCCTGTTTAGTTGTTTTTTTTCCCCGCAATGGACATCATTCAAAGGCAGAATATTTCCAATGTGTGTCGAAAAAGCATTTTGACCATTTATATCGGCTGTTCCAGCCATCGTGGAGGAGTTCAAAAAATTCTATTTTTGCAAGACACCAATTAGGGTTAGGGGCAAAATATACCATGCCTGATCTGGGATCTAAATCCGATCCATAGCACCGTGGCACCACAATACCTCTTGGGACCAGAGGCGCTCTCAGTATCGTGCTGATGATTAAAGTGACTTTGTGCAGGGGTTGAACTGTATAATAGGCTGCAGCACGGAGGGGTCTGTGAAGAAAGGGTGCCGGGTTTTCGGAGCTCGCGTGGAGGGCAGAGAGGTGTGATGCCGTGCAGATAAACTAAATTATATTGTTCTTATAGAATATAAATACATTGAGCCGTGCTGTAATACAAAAAACAACTCCTTAACGTTTTATCGTGTCATGAGAGCCGGAATAAAACATGCACTGAACTGTTGAAGAGCAAATCTCATTATCCCAGTTGGCTGACATTAATGGTCTTTCTTCATTCCATAGAGTCCCGTGATCAACATACTGGCCTCTGCGCTCCACCCTGAGCTTGCTGAGGAGAGACTCTCTCTCTCTCTCTCTCGCCCACATCTCAGCCTCTGAGGTAATGAGGGAACTCAGTGTTTGCATGATCATGTCTGAGAGTTCCTCTCATCTCCCCATGCACCCCGGATCACTACAGCACTAATGGTAAAATCCACCACTCCCGGCAACTCTCCGACACCTTCCTACCTGCACGGGTTACAGATAACTCCCTCGCAGGGCTCCCCTTCTGATACCTATTTGCACTACGGGAGCTATTTTCTGGATTTCACCATCTTTGTTCTTAAGGGTAAACCACGGTCTAAGATGTAATAAGGGACCTTAACTCCATTTAGTGCTTCTCAAATGCAAATGCCTTTTATCAAAGCAAGATTCATATGACCGGCAGTGAAGTCATTATGGTCACCAGTGTGGCCTGCTTCTCAGCTTCTTTTCCCTCCATTTTTTGTTCTTTCTCTATCACACATTTTCTCCTGCCATGTCACTAGGAGTGCCTGGTATTTGGCATCTCATTTCACGGATCTTCGTTCTGCCTTTTCAGGGTGGATGTGGGTCGACACATGCAGAGGTCCGCTGGGGGAATAGCAAAAGGGAGAGACAGAGTGGGAAAGATCAAAGTCTGTCACATCAACACCACTCCGAGTCAGCCAACATTGTGAGAGGCAGTGAAGACATCCTGGCTGACAAGAACATGTCATCGAAATGCTGTCATTATAGACGCTGTAATCTATTTTTAAATAGAGAAACAAGTAGAGGCTTATGTCACCTTCCGATAATGGTTCGATTCTAATCCATTTACAAAGAGGCTTATAACTTGCTTATTGCTACTGTGAAATTGTAATGCTTTATTTGAGGATTTGGTCAAAAGTCTCCCTTTGACGGGACAGGCTGTCAAAGCTGTCAGTCAGAGGGAACAGACAAGACAGGAGGAGGGTACTGCCTGCCTGCATGCTCTAATGAACAGGAACTTATTAGAGGGGGTATGTCTATTACTGTCACACTTGCCTCCCCTCTTTCATTAGCTGCTTATCACGCCTGTTAGTGTCATCTTTGATACTTCACATTTTGATTAACATATGATCCACGGGGAAAGAAGGAAAAATCATTTTATTAGTGTCAATTATTGCTACAAATGACAATTTCACCGCCTAAATTGTAATTTTACATTTCTGCCCCGTCAAAGAACAACGGCTGTGTAATTACAGTAATGAGAAGTGCATCAGAAATAAAAACAAGATTTAATTATTCACAACCCTCTTCCTTTGTTGTTATTTTGAACACTACCAGTTCCATTTACTTGGCTTGTTGCATTCATCATTCCGCATGGGGAACACAAATTCAGAGTGTCCCACAACGTATACGTTCAGTGTGAGGCAAACAATGTAAACCTTTTCATCCGTTCAATGTCGAAGAGCCGAGGTGCACTCCAAGAGGTAGGGTGTAGGTTTATCCTCGGCCAATAGGTGACACTGTTGCCTCATGCTCTGCTGGGCATCACTGAAAGGCAAGGCTTCGTGTGGATTGTAAATAACACAGATGTGATATGTGAATGTGTGGGCAGTGAAACATGCTTCCTGACAGTTATTGACAACAGATGGTGCTACTCATGTGGAGAACAGTAACACATACATTTTCAGATCGTACACCGAGATGTAAGAAGGATATGTGAGTGTGAAAAAGTGTGCGGAGGGTCAGTGCCGACTCCGAGGGGTAAAGGACAAGTGCGTTGGCATAATATACCTTACGATAAGCACAGCTTGAAGCACCCCTGTGTTTCAGAAACACGTCCTATCGATAGAAGTCCAGCACAATTCTTTCTGGACATTAGTAACTGCTTGTCTTAAAACAACAATACTCTATTTGACAGTGAAACCAGCACAGAGTCTATAATCAGCAGGACTATATGTGAAAGTATGTGAATGTGTTAATTATGGCTAGCATCCAATGAACCCTGTACATAATGACAAAAATAAAATCCTTAAAAAAAAAATATGTCTTGTCCAGCACTAGTGATTGCATACATAAATACAAGTATCCGCTTACAGCAGACCAGCAATGGAACCTTTCCAAAGAGAACTAAAATGTTCTCTCAGATGCATTATTTTTTATTTATTTACCACAAGTCAAGTGACTACGTAACTCTACCAAAACTGACTTCTGTACTCATATGTGTATACGCAACACCTTTTGTAATTAATTGGACGATGGCAACCACGCTGAGGGGTATAGCAGTTACTATGGAAACACAGCATATGCATCAGGCCTTTCTCTACAATAAAAGCCCAGCTTTGTACAGGTTGTTTGCAATCAATAGCAAACACTTGATGGGCGGTGAAATAAAGGAAAATCTGGTACAGGAGCAGAACGTCATGTGACCTACCAGCTCTGAAGGTTGAGCCATATACTGTCCGCTGACCTATGCAAGCAGGGGGCTGATCTGGTCTTAGTGAATTAGCTGCAGTGCCTTCACAACTGTCAGCCTTTTCCTGAAATTACTAGATGCCCCTTACTGTGTGCATATAATTCTGGTAGTATGATAATTCAGTGAAGCCACATGTCGTAGGGCAGATTAATCAATTCTGACCCTCCCCTGCTGTGGGAAAGCTGTCTTCATATTTCAGGATAACGCAGGATAACATTTTCCAGTTTCAAACACTTCACAAGCACTTTACAGGTAACGTAAAGTGGAAAACATTAGGCTTTCAGGATAGTGAGGTATAATATGTGCAGTTTTGAATATGTCATTAGCGAAGGAAGTGGGGGACATGTTTTTTGATTTCTAAATAGCACTGGTATTTGTAATATTTCCCCTGCGTGAAATTTTATTTGAACAGAACAGGGAAAAATCATGTTATCATCCAGAGTATTTCATGCTTTTACTTTTGCTTTAAAGTTACAAACTTATGATTTGGCAAAAATACAGGTATAATTTTTTTTTTCTAAAGCAAACAGAACAACTTGACATGTTTGGATGGAAACTGTGTTCCATCATTGCGGACATACCATTCTACCGGCCAAAAGCTGGATCAATACCACAAAAATAGAAAACCATGTGTGTGTCAAAATTGGCTGTGTCGTTCAAATGGTTGGTCAAAGTTCGTAGAGATTGGCCGAAGCAGCAACAAGCACAAATATTGGAGACAAACAAAAAGGAAATAAATGCATGAATAAGTTACCCCCCCCCCCCAACCCTTCCTGGATGGATGCTGAGGGGTAGAGATAAAGCACTGTTCCAGCACATGGGATTAACACATCTGGATTCATCCATTAAGAATTAATAGTTTCTCAGCAGGGGAACTTAAACTGTAATTTCAAAGATTTTCTGAACAACGTTGACAGTCTGGAAGCGTCACACCACGCCACCTGCAGAGCGAACAAACGGGGAGAGAGACGAGAGGACGTGAGGAACTGTACGGAGGGAAACGAGAGAGTGAGAGGAGGAGAGCAACAATTAGCATTCCTGGGGCTGCGTATGTAACTAATTTGGTGTGAGCATTGTGACAGGGAGACTGCAGAGTGCAGTAATGGAATCCCTGCTACTTAATGAATATGTCACAAGCTTTTGTTGGCTAACCTTTGTGCATTTGCATGGTTTTGAGTGTTGCGTCCCCTTTGCTTTTTTATACACATAAGACTTATTTTCATGGTAACATTGAACATTTTTAAATGCTTTTAGATTCATGTAGCTGCTTATGAATCCGATTTTCTCTCGGGTGTTTGTCACTATGACATCTGAATAAAAAAACACAGATTCTCCGAGGGTGAAGCCCATGAAGTTTGAAGTGGCACAAGAGTAATTATTCCTCTGAGTCCTCTGATACAATTAAATATATACAACATAGAGGAACTACTTAAGCACAATTAAGTCACCGTAATCACTTTCTTGAAACGAAAGTAAGAAGAGAAAGATTAATGGTGTGGAAGTTTTTTTTTGGGGGGGGGGGGGCCCTATTGCCTACTCGCTTTCACTCCCTTCCCTTTTGAACAGCTGAAAAGTCTGAGATACATTATTGGAGCTAATCAGAGTCGAATGAGGAAAGCACTGAGGTGAGACAGCAGAAATTACCTCTGTCCTCAGTCTGCCTGTTCCCCCTACCCTCTCTCACCGAGCCTCTGTCCGCATGTTCCGCTGATAAAGGTGGAGGGATAAAAGGTGGAGGGAGATGATGAGGTGGGGTTGCGTTTGAGGTGTAGTCACGGAGCTGCGAGTATTGCGCCCCGGAGCGAAGGAGATGAAATGATTCTCCAAGACCATAAAGGGAGAATGAAAAGAAATTAAGGTTAGAGTAGAGGGTGATTAAGAAGTAATTACATTTTTCTTCATCATTGTTTGAGTGGTAGCAAAGCCAACATACAGTGACATTACAGGTTCCACTTGAAATAAATCTTCCAAAACAAACAAATCAATCAAAACAAATCACATATCAGACAAGTTCTCAAGAGGTGTGTTTGTTAAAAAAAAATATTGAGCCCCTCAGTCAGCTAACCTTTAGCTTACTGTAAAAACAATGCAGGATTTGCCCATAACATATCCACTATCTCCGAAGTTACAAGACATTTTCATTCCTTGGTCCATTATTTCAATAATTCAATTGAACTCAATTAAACTGTTCTATTGACAACAACAAGAGTGGCACCTAATTATGTCACAATGCAATGCGTACTACATCTTCATTTATAGTGGCACCGATTAATAACAGTTAATTTTGACAATAGTAATTTAATAATAAACACAACAATCATAATACAGAGACAATTTCACACAGACATTGGGAAGTGGGTGAAAGTGCAAGATACTTTTAGGCTTCTTAAGGTTAAAAAAAAAAAAAAAAAGAAGAAAGAGGAAGATAATTGCACAGTTGTTAGATAAAGGGAATGTGTGGAAGCTGGCTAATTTGAAGTTTTAATGCTGACAGCAGGGGTTTGGGATGCTGTCTGAGCCGAGGCAGACTGAAGCGACCTCAAACGATTGTTTGCCACATTTATGAATCCTCTCTATTTTATTGACTGGCCGTCTTATAATGGCTGCGGGTGTTTGTTTAATGTAAGTGCGAGAGCAGATAGAGAGGTCGGCATGCCCGCCCACACACTCATGCTCATATAGACACTGCCCTGTGATTCGTGCACCAGTATACCATCACCTCGTCAGTATCTGTCACCACCGAGGATGATCACTGGGTCTTACCAAGCAGTGACATCCGCTCTGTCTGTTCTCATTTTCCCTGGTGGCAGACCCCCTGTCCCGTCGCATTATCTATTTACACACGGCGCTCGTAGCCCACGGAGGGACAGGAGGGCCTAAAAGGTTAATTTGGGTTTATTTTTGTTCATTTTGTGGTCCGCCTATGGAGAGGCAACGGTGGCTCCGCGGCAGGCCTGACCCTGCGGTCCAAACGCTCTAGCAGCCCATAAACAGAAAAAAAAGGGCCTGCAGATGACAACCTGCCAGGGCCAGGGCTCAATCATCTGTAGCTCACCAAGCCCTTTAAATAGGTGTCTGGGGTGTCATCGTCTCCCAGGGCTGCCTTATGGGGAGGTGTATAATATAACCAAGACGATAAACCTGAGTGTAAGTGGCAGAGCCTTGCCTGTGGCTCATGCTGCATTTGCTGGAGAAGGAGAAGCAGCAGCAGCAGCAGAGTATGGGGGCTATGTTAGTTATATGAGTGGGGAGTGAGAGAGGGAAGAGCAAAGGAAGGAGGAGAGTAGTAATGAAAGAGGGGCTTTACGACACTCCGAGATAAAGGCAGTAAATCAGCATTAATGTCAGGCTCATGCATCTCTGCACATTCGTCAGGCATGCCAGTATCGTGTCATGATTGGGAGTTGCCGATGCACACAGTTGTACATCCTTAGTGCATCTTCTTCTCATCTGTCCTTTTTTTTTTAAGTTAAAAGTTAAAACATAAAAAAAAACATGAATGGATATGTATTTTAGGTAATACACAATATATTGATTCTGTCCTTCTAAACCTTAATTTTACTGGCCCTGATTTGCAACCCACCCGCTAGTTTCTCTTTCTGATGTTTACTCAGTTTCAGGCTTCATTCCACCACAGTCAAAGCACTTGTTGCCGCAGTCTAGCCAGTAATGATGTTTTCTCTTTTCACAGTAATGAGTAAAGAGTAACTGTCCTCCTATAAGATCCAGGGAGAAGAATGACCGAGAGCCATCTGCCGAACCTTAAACATCACAAGCAGCTGCTGGGGCTTTTATGCATATGTTGACTTTTTTATTTGATACTATGTTGTCTTGACCGTCAGATCCAGATGGAAGCATTCTAGTAGCAGGGGAAATAATGAATAAGGCCACTCACAGTCTCTCTGCTGATTTATGGATGCAAATGTTGTAAGGGGGCTGCTGAAGGGATTTAATGAGCTACACTAAGTGTATCTGCGAAGGATAAATGAGGGATGTTGTCATTTTCCCTTCAAACCTTTCTGCACGATGTCTAACGGAGATGGCAAAGGGGGAAAAGCTGAGGAAATGCCGCACAGCATAACGCGGCTCGTGACGGAACTGCCGTACTGTTGCCCATTGTTAAGCATCACATGCATGTGATGGCTGTATTTTTGGTTCTCCCACCATGCCATCGCAATGACCACATTCCTGTAAAGGGTCCCTGGGAGAGTCATTATCTCTGATCCAGTCGTCGATGACAGGGAAAAGGGGATGGAGTGGACATATGTGAGATGACAGGCCCTGTGCTCTCTGATGTCCCCCTCCTGTCTCCAGGGGGGAAGACTCTTAGCCCCCATTCTTGCAACCGATCCGCTGAGCAACAAAAGTAATCAGGCCCCTTCAGCATCATACTTATGGATTATGCTTTTTTCTGTTCTAGAAAGCCACATATTTACTTATTGATGTGCGTCTTGAAGGGCAGCCCACCAGCTGTGTACATGATAACATCCAGGTCAATGGGGTGTAGAGGGAAGCCTCCCCACGTGCCACATGTTACGTGACATTTGGATACGTTTCGTTGTGAAGGGACCAATGCCATTACTTGAACAAAGGGCTATACGTGCTCGGCACAATGCTTCGTTTTGGTTTGGTATGCATCAGCAGGCTTTGTTTTGGGAGCGAGAAAGTCCCTTTTACTTGTCAAATTCATAAAGCAATGGTCTTCCACACGCACACAAACAATGCATTCTATAGCTCGAGCTATTTTATTGACGAGGAATATGTTCAGAAAAATTGCTCGAATGAGGCTAGAAGGAGCGTACACCTCTCGTAGGAAAAAGGTGTTTTCATGTAAGGGTTTATGTCATATCATTTGCAATCCAAATATGTAGCCTTCTTGAAATGTAACCATGTGTAATCATGACATCATTGGGAATGTCACTGAAAAATGTTAGGCCAAGAAAGGAGGTATAATAATGGTCGTAAAGTGCAGTAATAGCAAATAATAGTATTTGTATGATGATTCTGGCATGATACGTGTACAATACAAAAGTCAAAACTCACAGAGCTGATGCAACAGAGGAGTGAGCCAATGGAAATGCCATGGTGGCTGGGAATTCTTTCGGGGGGGGCAGTGGCCACACTGTTGGCCTCCAGCTCCACTGAACCAGGACCCTGCCACAACGGTAAAAAGCGCACACACAACAACAACACAAAAGCCCAGGCATAGGCTCTGGGGACGTCACTTACAGCATGTCACTAATCTTGCCCTCGTGGTTTGATGCATTAAATTGACCATACACTATAACTTAGTTAACATGCAGGTTCCTGGAGCATTAAATGGCCACCGGGGAACATTTTACAAATACATAGTAAGTTTATGGAGCTCATTATGTTTGATATATTGAATTAAATTTAGCATGAATGGCATCGTAAAGACATTGTAAATAGCAAAGGCATTATGGTTTCCTCAAATAGGTGTACACAAAATGAATGCAAATTCCTGTGAGATAAGACTGGGAGACTTATCAATCAATCAATGTTATTGATTATTTGGTTTAAAAACAAAAACAGCAGGGAAATGTACATTTACGGACGGTTGGATAGATATATATCACAATTATTAAGCTTTAGAAGAGTGGTTAAAAAGTAATAGCCCTGACTGATTACAACAAACTGGATAGAAGGCCACACCTGGAGATGTTTGCTTATGACTCGGCTAAAATAGGAATTTATTAGATCCTGTTCAGACGTCTTTTGTTTTTTGTTTTCACAGCCGGCTGAGTCGCCCTGCTGTGGAGGAGGCATGTTTCCTTCAATCTGTGGGGATGCACTGCCGAGTTGTGCTTCTGACACTGGGCTTTGACAAAGTGTCTCTTTGTGTAAAGCCATTCTCCATAGACAGGTAATCTGCCTCTCTCCTCTGTCTCTTCAGGGCCGCGTGGCTCTACATTTTGCTTTGCACCTTTTCCTTTTGTGCCACAGTGAGTGTTGAAGTCCTGTTGAAGTGTTGTAATTTGGTTCAGTCTCATTGATTTCAGGGTCCTACTGAGGCAAAAAAACAAAACAAAAAACAAAAGTCAACCATAGTGACAGATGTATTTAAGACACATCTCTTGGCTTTGTAGAGTTTTGCTGTGACAAGATGTTTTCTTTTCTTTTTTTGGTGTTGAGATGTAGCCGTTTTAGGTTTGTTTGAATCCAGTTAAGCGATGGGTATATGCAAAGCATTTGCGGAATGCCTTTGCAGAAATCTACAACAGCAATTTAACCTTTGTATTTGTTTTGGTCAGGGAAAACAACCCTTCACTTCCATTAAGAAGAATTGCATCAAAGTGAACTTTGAGAACACAGCTTTTATATGGATGTTATTTATGTGCAAGACCTTACACAGTGTCCACTTTGCATGTTTTTTCTGGGAAATATATTTAATGACGGTGTGTGCCAATTTTTTCTTTTCGTGAGATCTAGGATCTCATTATTTTAGTGTTTTGGTCTTTTTTTGTATTTTCATTTCTCTTCAAACAAATGCCAGACCTCATGCAGATTTTGTGCCTGTGTGCCTGTGGAATTGGTAAATGCACAGCTCTGTATCAGCCTAGTCATGTTTGAACTCATATTAAAGGCCTGTGAGCAGTGCTCTGGCTGTAATGAGAGGTAAGGGAGGTAGGGGATGGGGGGAGGTATATTGTTATAGCGAAAGGTTATCCCATTTGGGATAAATGTAATTTGGAAGAGTTCATGCGAGATATACATGCACATTATAAATAGTATAAAAATCTCCAGTGACAGGGCGATTGGACAGGGTTAAGATAGTCTAACTGACAGCATTTAAATTGACCTCTGAACTGAGTATTTCTCTGTTTGCCTGTTTTCCCTTAGTGCAATATTCGTTAGGCAGGGGATGCTGCTTGTTATTGATTGGCTGTGTTTGAATCAGCTGACTATACAGCAACACTTATCAGATTTTGCATGGAAATGGTTCTATCAGGGGCGCCAATTGGGGGAGCTTTGCCCTGCAGAAATCAAATAAGATATGTATGCTTAGTAGCATCTCGGCAGACTAGGTGTGTGGATGAAACTATGAAGGAGATAAAACAGGTGTGAGATAAACTGGCACCCTGGAGGAATCCCTCCGGCAGGCCTTGACAACTTGCATAGACAAACACAGCATGCGCAAGCGCATTCCCAACACGCACGCACAATATACACACGTTTCGCACGATTAAGGTCTCTGCAACACCTGCGTGCACTCACGCATGCATGAGCAGAGTGACTTACACAATATGTCAGTGCTATGATGCAAGTATGAAATGTCAGCAGCAAAGGAGACAGTCGCAGGGAGGAAAATGAGCTTCTAATGCTTCGTTTATGACCTTGAGTGTGACATTGCTGCTTCAACCCACTTGATTGTGTTTCACACAAACGAGCTTCCAGTACAATAAAATCTCAGTCCATCAAACCACGTGCAACAGACGTCTTGTAAACCAGAGCCAGGGTACGTTTATATGAGACATTAAACACAGCTTGCCCAGCGTCTGGTATCTGTTTACTTGCACTTCATAGTGACCCCAATTACATTAGGTAAACTGCTGATTCAGACAACAGGCGTTTAACGAACTATTGACAATTGTGGTAATAACCCCGATTGAGCCGAGAGAATCTGGGCGGGGGGAGGGGGGGGGGGGGGCAAACAACAGCAATTACCGACTCTCTGGTGTAAAATAATTAAAATGTCACTTGTCTGTTCCCGTAGTCTCAGTGCTGATGATCTTTGACTTCCTGAAGTAACCATTTGCATTTAACAACGTACAAATGGTGTGAAATAGGTTTCATATGCTCTGCATTTTCATTGTCTGTATGAACAGACTAGTGGGGTAATTTATTCGTATCCTGTCGCTCATTGCGCAAAAGTATGTCAGGTATGAAAGTTGAGATTATAATAGGTTATGGAGCTAACCCTTTTTATTCTCCGACAGTGAGCCTTTAACACAGGGAAAACATCCTCGGGCCAATTTAGGGCTGCGGTGGTGACAAATTTGGGAATATGCGGAAAAGGGGTCACACAAGACTGGAATGATTTATTACCTTTTGTCTCTGTCTTATTGTGGCACTGAAGACTGTGTGATGGATTGCGTTTTATTCTCACTGAGAATTCCATTGTCCTTTAATATGGACGATGATTTTGCATGGGCCGCTCAGGCGCTGTCAACCTGTCCTTTATTTCACACATCAGCAGCCTCTCCTTCTGCAGTATTCCAGGCATGTCGTGAAGGCTTTTTGGATGGCTGGTATATTCTACCGCTCACAGAATATTATAAAGCCACAGAGGACAATTGGGTGGACATAACAATATAATGTATATGATATCAAGAATGGGGAGTAGTATATTGTATCGGGTCTGGCATTCCCATCAACATTTTCTTTAAAAAAGGTGTCACGTTTCATAGGGTGGTAAGCTCTCTGGTGAATATATTGACTAAATCACATTTTATTGAATATACCAGACTGTAGTTCAAGGCCTGCTGGTAATCGTGACGTGATTCCAGAAATCACGGTGTGCTTTTTTCTTTTATGTTCATGTTCAGCCTCTTTCAAGGAGAAAATGTCAACAAGAGATTTCACTGACTGGGGAAAATCACCTCTCTTCTCACCTTTTTTTTCCCCCCTAACCTGTCACACAACACAGGACCACCACTTTTCTACGTTTCTTTGCCCCTTTCTCAAATCCTTTTCTCTTATGCCTTCTTTAGTGCTCCCACTGGAGAAACCTAGCACCCTATTCTTCTACCTGGTGTACTCAGACAAGCACCTGCCTCTGACCCTCTGAATTTCCAACTCAGAATCCATCTTGTGTTAGGAATGTAGCATTCCACTTCCCTCGATGGTGCAACACCTCTGTATGGCAAAACCATGCCATTAGCGCTCTCCAGTCAACATGTGCATTTTCACAAGGCTGGCAAGGACCTCCACAGGGAATTATCCACTCTCAATGTGCGTGCATGTGTGTATTTGATTTTGTGCGTTTGATTTTGTGTGTGTGTGTGTGTGTGTGTGTGTGTGAACGTGTGTGTGTGTGTACTTTCTTTATTCCTTGTAAATCCCCTGAGAAAAAGCATTCCCTCCGTCTAAGAAAAACAACACTGAGGGGCTGGTCACACCTCATTAATCAACCAGAAATCCTTGTTTTTTTGCAGCCATACACCTGTATCCTTTGTAACAACCTTCAAAAATCCATCAACACATGAGGACTGGTCTGTCTTGTGTGTGTGTGTGTGTGTGTGTGCGTGTGCGTGTGTGTGTCAAGACACACTCGCTTTCATCACAGCTTCCACGGTCCTGTCCTTCTCTGCATTCTCCTCGTAACAATGGCCCCGGTCAGCGCAGATTTATAATTGAGTCTGGGGTGAGACACTATGTAGGTAATGGGACGTCCCCGTCATACACACACGCACAACCCCACCTTCACCTATGATTCATTCTGTCCCTTCAAGGCTGAACACAACCTTTCTGTGCACACGCAAGCCCCTTGAACCTATTACGAGGAAAGCTAATGTCCCATTATGTTTTTCATTGCAACCAGCCATTACCTATAAGACATGATAAAGGGATGCGCTGATCACAGACTGAGAGCTCCATCCAAGGGCTCCTCCTGCGCTCATGTTTGGCGTTGAAGCCAACCAAGAGATCTCGCGTCAACCATCTTGTGACCCCCCTCGCCTGCAGCAAAATCATGCATCCCTGCCCCCGCCATAATTCCGGCCACAAGGCCACAAGCGGTAGCTGTCTAAAGAGGAGTGCTCACCTTCAGGTAAGGTGGCACTTGATACGATCGTCCCATGAAGTGCCTCTGTGTGTGGTGTGTGCGTGTGGTCCTGTGCTTTCCTCTCTTTGTGTATGAGCTCGTGTGACTGAATTATTAATACTTGACAAATGACAGCCATTTTGAACAAGGACCCTCCACTCGACATCGATTAAATATAAACAATGCGTATGTGTGAGCAAATGTGTTTCCACCACTGTCGCCAGAGCTGCGAGCTCGCTTTTAGCCTGGAAGAGGGAGGCAGAGAGCAGAGCTCATGTCAGGGGGGATATTTACGGCACTAGACTGTCACTTGGTATGCAGCACGGGCACAAGCAGGACCGTTTTCACATAATTGTTCCATCATCATCATATTCTCAGAGATGCGCTTTTGTTCGTAACGTTTTTTGTGAACGGGCGTGCTGTCTGCCCATGTTTTCGTGGACATGTGAAGGACAAAGAGAGTGCAAGTGGCAGAGAATGCAGGATAAAAATGGAATGCGGGGAACGTAAGAGGTATGGAAAAAAAAATTGAAAGAGAGAGGGATGAAGTGTCGAGAGTGAGTAAAAATGGAATATTTTGGTTTGTGAATAGAACATATGACAGCAACTGCTCGTGTGCATGTGCTTGTGTGTGCGTGCGTGCGTGCGTGCGTGCGTGAGTGCGTGCGTGCGTGCGTGCGTGCGTGCGCGCGTCCATGTGTTCAACTGTCCACGTTCCCCTGGGAGGGAGAAAGCTGAGAATGAGATCAAAGGCAAACAACTTTATTGGCGGTCTCCATAATTCAGCAGCTCTACTAGGGGTCATAGTCTTTCCTTTGAGGTTGAGCTTCACAGATGAATCTTTAATACACTCCTGCCTGCGAATAATGGATGGCATGGCCAAACTACTACATGGCCCAATAGCAGGAGCTGGGAGCGGGGGGCAAATGAGTGGGTGCGAGTGGATGGAGGACATATGGGCTGTGGACATACGCTGTAAGAAACCAAACTAAGGATGTGCAGAAAAGGTGGCAAGAGAGTGAGGTTTTGGGTTTCGTTTTTTGCAGGTTCTGCGGATGACAAACAGCATGTTTGCCAGCCTACGCTGCATTGTCCCAGTGCTACGCTGTCCATGCAAAGGCTGAATATCCCTGGATGGTAGTCCTCACAGCTGCATGGCTTCAAGGTGCCCTCGGGGGAGGTAGGGTAGAGATCGCACCGCACCACCCTCCCCACTGTGGCCCTCAAAGCCTTTCCGGCAGTTCCGCCAATGTCCACCTGCTCACTCTGCAGCTGACTCACTCCAAAACTATCTCTGTCCACCCGGAGGATGGAAAGTCTTCAGCAGGTCCTGAGGGAAGATGAATAATGCTGCGCCAGTGCAAAACCTCGGGGTTATGTGGCCTTGGCACCACAGCTAATACCGGAACAAATCTGGGGAGTTAACTCTGTTCATAGTTACTCAATTACCCCGGTTTTATAGCTTCGTGTGAGACAAGAACATTGGGCAGATCGATGTCTGCTAATTCAGGAAGGGAAATTTATGCTTCCTCAAACATCGTCAGTGCCACCATGTATTAAATGGAGAAATATGGCCAAAAACATCTACTATAGAAACAGGACAACCTTAAATTCATGTTGCCCATATGTTACACTTCCTCTTGTGTTCTCCGCAGGCATACACAGGCCATCTCTCAGTTTAAGCGTCCCATGTTTATATGTCCGATGGCCCAGATGAGCTAAAGTACTTCGAAAGTTTAGAGTGCTTTCAGGGTAGTGTCACGCACGGCACTAGAGCATGCTAGCACACGGCACAGCTGCGCCCCAGGGGGCAGAGGACAAAACAATTGCAGTGTTACAGAGAGAGTTTGCATTGCCTCTCGGGAAACTAGTTTCTAGGTATATTGCATTAAATCTTATCCACACAGTGGAGCTTATTTACTAAAAGGAACACATTAAAAGCGGAATTTTATATTGTTTACATAGAGAGAGAGTGCGAGAGAGAGTGCGAGAGTGCGAGAGAGAGAGAGAGAGAGAGAGAGAGAGAGAGAGAGAGAGAGAGAGAGAGAGAGAGAGAGAGAGAGAGAGAGGGAGGGTCACACTGTGTTGTGGAACTGGGTCACCCGCAGCCGGAATGAAGGGAGCCGGCTCGTCTGAGTCGAAATGAGGTATAAAATACAAACAAATGAGCTTGCGATGCAATAAACCGAGCATCACACACAACCCGGTCCTTTCCCTCTCTTACACACGCACGCACGCACCCACCCACCCATCCACCCACCCACCCACCCACCCACACACACACACACTTCACATTTCAGCTTGCACAAGATTACATCTCAGCGTCTCAGTCAATCAAAACCCTCCCATTCCCCTCCCTGCTCTCGATCTCTAACCGGGGCGCAGGGTGGAGGCAGGGGGCGAGGGACGGGGTAGTAGCAGTTTTTTTAGGGGGGTGTCAGAGAAAGAAAAAGAAAGGGGAGATGAGGGGAGTGGGGGGGGGGGGGGGGGGGGAAATATAATTTCCCGGGGGGGGGGGGGGGGGGGAGAAATAGACTTATCCCTCTCTGCAGCTCAACATATATTCCATGCTCAGCGAGTGTGAAAGCAGCCAGGCGCACGGCAGCAGAAAGCTCCGAAAAGTGGAGGAGAGTTCATTTCGGGATGACATTGACTCAGGCTGATATCCTGAGACAAATCAGATTGCAAAATGAGACATCTGCATTTTTTCTCCTCCTCTCTATTCTCATTCCCTGGCGTGCGATGAAATATTAACTCGCCCTGTGTGGCAGCCCCTTAAATTGCATGTGCGGCTCACACAAAAGGCCCGAGCAAATTACCTCATTTTAATCTGAGGCGCTTTTCTAGGCCGCCCGTCCGCTCTCTGCCTACCGAGAGGACAGATTGTTGATCTGAGGGTTCCGAATAGGGAGCAGGAAGACAATCCTGTTCTACTCTTCAATTCCGCTCGCACCTCAATTTAAGGACATCCATCAACACAATCTGGGAGTTGAGCTGTCAATGAGCACGCGGTGACACGGGGATCATCGCTCTGTAAAGCCCGGCTCGCGATGTACCGGCGCTATGTTGGAGATTATTGACAATATCATAGTTGAGATTATGTGCACGAATGGAGTCTGTCGTTAATATGTATCTGAAATTTCATTTCACCTCGCCATTTGTACGTCTGTTCACACTCAGCTCCACCACACAATAGAACACAGTGGGATGGTATGTGCAATGTGGAGTGTATGACGTTATTCAGTTGCGCAATAATAATAATAATATTTTTGTGTATTTCTGTGGCTTGGAAAATGTTCCCAGGTAGAGATACAATTTTATAAAAATAGCATGAGGTTTCTGAAATTCACACATATGTTAAGATGTACTACTGAGCGGCCCATAATACGGTTTTGACTTTGGCCCAAATATGACCATATCACATTGTACCTTCTCTGTTATGGCAAAAAAACAGTCCCATTTGTCATTCCGAAAATAGCTCCTGTAGCTCCCACTATGCAGTGTCAGGTCACTGACCTTTTTCCTCATCTTTTCTTCATGTCATAATTTTATGACGTGAAAAGTATTTCTCTTACCTTTCCTGAGTATGTCGTCTTCCGAGTTCTTGAATGTCAACAGGATCGGATGTTTCTGCAAGTTCCCCAAAAATGACCAACCTAAAAAAGAAACACATTGATAAGGTTGTGGAACAGTCATGGACAATGAAAAAATAAAGCTGACTTAGTCTGAGGTGCTCATGCACATATTGCAAACTTTCCTATACTTAACAAAGTACTTTTTATTGAATCCAGCATAATAATTGTTTCTGATTGTCAGAGGATCCTCTGACCATGTTTTTTTTCCCCCATATTAAATGTTTCTAAAATCATTATTATTACCACACAAATTTGAAAGAGTAAAAAAAAAAAAATGTTTCGCTCAAAGGGATAAACACCCTTTTTGTTGTTCAATTGAGGGGAAAACAGTCTCCTCCTTTACAGTCATCCCTTTCTCATGTTCTTGTAAAACATTTAGAAAAGCAAAAAGGCTCATTTTAAAATGACAATTTGTACACAGCACAAAATAATGATAGTGATTATCTGGATATCAGTACCTATAAATCTTCACATAAAATAATTGCATACTCATGTGCTCGTGACTTCTGAAAATTCACATTACCTCAGCACTTCTGAAGGATCAAGTCAGTTACCCTTGTTTCCAAATTGGATTCAAACCACCTGGATCATTTCTCAGCAGTGGATCTATCGTATTCTTATTATCTCAACGGATGGTGCTGCTATACCGCACCTCGGGTTTCCCCCAAAATGCATCTCTCAGGGATCTTGCTGGGGCCTAATTAGCCATGTTGATGGATCGTACAGACCATGTACTATGGTCTTTACACAGGGCTGTGGGTTGTGGGCTGCGAGAGTCTCCAGAGTCTATATGTTAACGCAGTAGTTCCCTTTTGGAGAGTGCTAGCCATTAGCAGGCCCTCTCACCCAGCCGACACGGGGGATTATGGGAATAAAGGAATGAGACTGCGTGACCTTGGCCTCACACAGCCACTTCAGCATCAGCACATCGCATTGAGCTTGTGTGTTTATCTGCTGCACCGTGCGTTGTTTGTGTGAGGGTGTGCACGCTCTGGCTGGTGTTTATGTTGGGAATGCGTGCACTGATTTCTCAGCTGTAAAGGGGAAAAAAAAGACTGAAAGGTTCACACATAAACACTTTCACTTCCAAGGGCAGCCCTTACAGCACTGACCGCCTATTCTCCTAGACCTGCGAGCCGTCTTTCGGCAACAAGTCAGACAAGAGAATAACCGCGATGTGAAAATGATATGAAAGCTCACCACGCTGAACACTGAAACACTGACACGCTCCACGGGACGAGCTGAAATATCAAGGGACAAAATAGGGAATGGGGAATTGCCCCTCAGACTGCACAGTGGGAAGGATTATATGTCTTTGTCTCTATCAAACCTATCAATTAACATCCAGACACTCCCCTGGAAGCCGATGGCCCTGCGGGAGCTTCATAGTCTTCAAAGCCTCACCGTAGTGTTACCTTGCGAAAACACTCACACGCCGACAATGTGCTATATGTGCACTGAAACGCTTTTGAATTCCGCCCTGTTGATGCGTCTCACATGTTGGTTGTTGTGAGCGAGCGGGAGAAAATGTATGTCGCGACGGATGTGTTGCGCTAGAGCCTTACGTCCCGCTGCCGACGGGTTTATTTAATGGGAACGCTGTATATCCATCACCTGCAGAGATGAACTGCGGAGAGGAGTACAACACTTACAAACCGTTTGGCCCTTTCCTTTTACTGCCGTCTCAGTCCTTTCCTCCCCAATTTTTCATTGTCTCGTGCGGCATCTCTTACAGTGCGCTCAACGAGCACAACACAAAGGCACGCACGAGTATACATCATGCGCCTGGCCAAACCGAGACGCTGACACAGAAATAGTTTGTCCTGGCGCAGAGAGCGGTTGCACGCATGACCAGTAGAGGGAAACAGAGCACCGTCCCCCCCGGCGCGGCGGTTGTCATAGCGGCGGTTATCTGCTGTTGTCATGCATGCAACAAGCGAACCATTCAAGGTCCATCATCACCATCGTCCGGCTACAGGTATATTTTTGGATCTTTTTTAAGATTTAAAGATAAATGATCTGCAACTGACGTACAAGGCCTTTACAATTAAAAGCGTTGCGTAATGTGTCTTTCCAAAGATCAGATATCATAATCACGCTCTAAATAGGGATAAAAGGTATTATAAATACTGGAGGGTTTATATCACTGTGAAGTTTAATTGTACTGGCCAGCAGGTTTTAAAACTTTGATTATGTTGAGGGGAGAGCTTACACTCCACATCATTCATTCCTGCACACTAAGCATTATAGCGGTACAGGTGATCAGTCTCCAGCCCAAAAGCTTATTCTGCAATGCATTTGAAATGAATCAGAGCAGAATGTGTGAGATGGAGAGACCAATTGATTATAGTTATCTGCACAATTTTCTTTTTCTCCCACCCTTATCAGCATTTTCCTCCACAATTTCTTTTTTTCATATTCACCACCGTAAAGGGAACATTGGCAGTTGAAGTGTCTTGAACTGTGACTTTGTGATCTGAGCTATAGAGGAAGAAGAAA
>JAFBJU010001301.1:229986-262954 GCA_016785305.1 Colistium nudipinnis
CCCCCCCCCCCCCCCCCCCACACACACACACACCCACAACTGGCTTAATTTAAATACTGCACATCAGCGCAATACATTATTCATACAATCAACTTGCTAATCATTTTTATGGAACATTATCTGGGGAATTGCTATTTTTACTTTGCTCATTTGATGCCTTAATTTCATTCCCTTCCAGCTGAGCCGAGAGAGACAATAATAAGAATTAGGCAGATACAAAGGTACTAACAGGTAAAGGCAAACGTTATGGGCGAGATCTAAATACCAGTAACAGATTATAATGGAACAGAATGCGGGGTGAACATATCCACAGCCTCAAAAACACATCATCCATCTCGAACACCATGTAGACCAGAATGTTTAAGAAAGCCATCTTACTTTACACCTTAAAACTCCTGGAGGAGAAGTGAAGAGTTTGGGGAAGTGGACTAATATGCCACGACAGGTGCCAATGTCCATCATATCAGCGTGGCGATGCATGCTGCAACTATAAGCCAACATGTCAGACCCGGGCCTTCATGGCAACTCCTCACGCGGTGACGACGATTTTTTTTTTTTTTTTTTAAAGGCTTTTGCGCCACCATAGACAGAATGGCTCCGTTACGGAGGCATACAGTAGGCAAACAGTAGGTAAAACTTGGAACAGCCTTCCGATAATGTCAACATCAAAGCTGCGCTCGGTGTCATAGGATTCGAGGCGGCTTCGCAACGATCAAGGTGAATGTGGTCGGACTATTTTCGCAACAGAATCTACACGAGTGCACGTCATAAAGGCTTTGCTAGTTGGCAAGAAAAATCTCTGCAGCCAAAAGATCTATGGAAAAAAAAAACAAAAAAAAAACTCAAACGTGTCAGACCCTCTCTTAGTCCCTATTGTCTTTAATCATTTATTTCTGAATTGTCATTTCTCCATACTATTAGTTTTCGTCTACCTCTGCTTCCTGTAGGAAGCTGTAGCCATTAAATCTCATTCAGGGGGGGGAAGATGCAAGGTCCGTGCTATTTTGCATTTCATACTTGTTTGATGTTTTCATTTCTACTCACTGGCTATGTTTTCTTTTTTAACTCTCCGATTTCCTTATTCATGATATTTTTCAGTGGGCGAAAAGATTCATATGAAGGCTTAAAACAGGCTCTGCGCCGGACAGATAGCAGAATGAATTAACCGCCATTTCACGCTAGCACCTCGGTGGCCGAGCGGGGCAAGGGGAGAAGGAAGCAGCATGGGTGTAGCCGGGGCATTGACGGCCCCAGAGACCCTCTGTAATTGTGTTGCTCTGAAGAGCAGGTAGGTGTGCAAATTACCAAATGTGCCGTGTAAGCCCATTGCAGCCAGCTCAATCATCGTCAAGCATTTCCAAGTTTTGAGCAATTTCATTTTTGGTTCATTTCTGCATGTCTCTGTGTCATGAATGGAGCAGACTTTTTCTGTCTGTTAGGGTTTTAACGCCACAGAGGTAAAACGCAACGATGTGCCCCGGCTCTCTTTCCTGAGAGCATTGGATTTTTTGATTTTTTTTTTTCAAATACCAATTTAATCGCTTCATCAGTTTCATTAATACACCACCTCCGAGCGAAGGTAATTTCTATATTTAACTGCAGTGCATTCAAAAAAAATTGCATTTACATGCTGAGTCGTCAAAATTAGTTTTTTTTTTCGTAATAATGATTTATTATTATGCTAGACTTCAGTACTCACACAACTCTGGCACTCAATTAAATAAGGCTTGTGGAACATCGTGAACTTAAAAAGATAAAATAAAATGAAAATCTATTGAGAAAAATGTCCTTACATATCAATCAGCGTCATATTTCCACAGCATCTTGCATTTTCCTTTTCTTTTTTTTTACCCGACAGAAATTCCTTCCCCTTGATCTATTGCCTTTATATAAGAATGTGTCAAACTGGCAGGGACATGAAAGATTGCAGGGTGACCTGGTAGAGCCTGGGGGTGGGCAAAAAATACCTGCCCCCACTGACTCCAGGGTATGTGACTCTAAGGTGGCACCGGGCAGACTGTGCACGGAGTAGGGCCTGGCACTATACACTACCATTTCTATCTGGCCCGTCTGAGTATTCGATGTCATTTACAGGCCACTTTTGGCCCTGTGCCAGGACGTCCGGGGCACAGACCCTGTGAACTGTCTGGTGTGAGGAGTGATGCTGACTGAGCAAGAGCTGGAGGTGAACTGTCCACACAACTGACCCGGAACAACGGAACATTACCAGTGTCCACGCAGGACGGGCCCATTGAGAATTTGTTGCTGTGTTCAGCACTCTCAATGCTATGTGATTGCACTTGTGCAACAGCAATTAGCATAGTATGGCCCGAATTAAAGTGGTTTCCCACATTTTGGTTTAATATCCTGGTTAATCTGCATATTGTGGTTGTAAGTCTATGTTTTAGTAAGTCTGAGTCAGTAGTTGGACATATTCGGAAATATGCTTACTCATTCTCAGCCAAATTAGATGGGACAAAGCCATATGCAGGTATGTAACAATTAGAACAACACAAAACATTACGGGTAAAAATATACAAATGAAAACATTACCCTATACAAGCGAGTAGACTATGGGACGAAAGTGATCACAGATCTGCTTGGATTCATCCCAATGTTACACATTTTTTCTTAAAAGTGGAAGACAGGGTATTCCAGCATTGCGAGCTACTGCATTCACTTTCATTGTATTGTTATTATTATACAATACATAGTTTCATCTTTTCTACAATTGGTGGAATATACCCTGATCCAACATTGGCTAATTCTGACTTAGTCCCGGGCTCATGCATGGAGCGCGCTCCTCTGTACGCCCTGAACGACAGGTACACAGCGAGGGGCCGGTAGGGAAACAGACAGGGCAGTTTAAAAAAACGTCTTGAATTTTTGATGATCCATGGATCCACGAATACGGCAGCTCACTGGGAGTTGTATGTGTCTGACACCGCAACTGTCGTCTCTCCTTGTTCAGCTGCTGCATAGGGTTGTAATATTCAAATGTGAGTCCTATTAAACATAAGACCGATGCCTTGAAAGATATATCTATTGTTGGTATTCTCAAACGTGGCTCACTTACAAAATCTGTTTTCACATTTTAATACTTTCGGTGACATCTCAACACTTTTCCCAGCGATTCAGCATCTGATTTGGGATGCAGGAAATGTTAAAGGAACCACGCCGAACACTAATCAGAGTTTTCACGTGTCTATTATTCTTTCACATTTTCGTTCTGAACATTTAGTTTCATACGACTGTCTGCCAAATGCAAGCCCACGGCGCGGAGATAAGACAACCTGTTGACACGTGGCACTTAACTCCATGTGTCACGCTCTAAAGTGTTTTTCATTCTGCGTCTGTCACCATAGTGGGTGGCCGCTCGCTACCCCTCATTGGTTCTCCGAGTGGACATTTGAGACTTTTGCAGAGTTGTGGTGAAGAAAATGGAAAAAGAAAAATGGTTGAAATTCACGAGCGGCATTCTGGGTAAAGGATTGACAGGCTGCTTTAGTTCGACTTTGACTCATCACCTAAGCACAAAAGTGATGAATGTGGAATTGTAGGCCACCGAGTATTAAGGGACTTTAGACACTTTATATGAACAGCCTGTACTTCTTTCAGCTGAGTCATCTGTGAAATCCATATTTTTGGCTATTTTAAAACTGTCGTCACTCTTGCAACACATAGCTCCTTTTTTTCCGCTGGCATCGTTTGCTCTGGGAATACAATAAAATCATCTACTAATGAAAACACAAACACGGGACAGCAGGTATTAAGGCCTTCATCCCTCATCCACCAGTGGAGCTGAATCAACCGCGATCTTATCTAAATGTTGACATTTGAACTTCAGAGTAATATCTCGAGGAATTATGGGTTTAAGCCGCCCTTAATGGTCGAGCCGATGGATCGCGATCAGCCGCCATCCTGTAGCAGCGGACGTGCTGCCCCTGGAAACACAGAGGGGAGGGGAGTGAAGGGGGCCTGATGAATAATATATGTGAGGCGATATGACAGCAGGAAATTAAACATACTAATACTGGGAATGGAGGACGGGGGCGATCAGGACTTAATTAAAGACTTTGAGGAGAGGAGGGCATGATTTAAGGCCAGAGCTATGCTATTTTCCTGCTGACATGGACGATGAGCTGAGGATTATGAGGGCACGGTAACTGGGTGTGTTTCGGTGGACCTTGTGTCCTCTTATGACCCCAGTAATGAGCTGCTATTTTGGCCGTGGTATAATTACCCCCCCTCTGTATGTTAACATGATGTAAATGTCTGGAGAAGAGTCTCTTTTCTCAAAATACGTGCGTTGAAAAAGGCACCTTATTACGCCTGAGGTAGACCTTGACCACACAGGCCTCTAAACAGGAAAAAAAAAAAAAGCTAAACCGACAGACAGTTTTTTTTCTTCTTATTGGCAAAGGCTCTGCTGTTTAATTTTGTGTAAGTGAGTGCCGGTATCGTTCCCCTCGCAGTACAGTAGCTATTTAATAGAGACGCACTACGCATGACAGATATTGGTGCGAGGCGGACAATTGCTCAGAGAGACTACAGGCACGATCTATTACACAAGAGAAATTAAACAAAAGGGAAATAAAAACTCCACCACTCCTCCTCAGCTTTGAACAGCTGCATCGTACATCTCTCTGGGGCTGCTGTGAAGAGGTGGCTCCGGCTGCTATTCATCTTTGGGTGACATGTTTATTTTTAGTTACACTTTGTTTTCCGGCTATGCCGTTACAATTTCATTAGCAGCTGCACACGTGGCCGCGGCATCCGGAGCCTGTGTGTTTGTATACAATACATGTATTCCCTTGTAATAATTTGATCTGCTGCATGACTGCACGTGGCCACAAATGCTGATTCCTCAGTCACACCATGCAGGTAATAAATTGTGTGTCGGGTTCGTTCAAGGATTTCCACCACACTGGACTGACCACAAGAACCACTGGTCTAACGTCATCCCAGACCCACTGAGTACAGGTTGCGATTAGACCGGTGACCGCATTAAATCCAAGTGTAAACAGTCCACAAGTGTTGCAGCTGAAGACACTGGATGGAGAGACAAAACACAAGCAAACACAACAGCGCAGCTTCACAGATGGCTATCCCCTTCTATTTTTCTTTCCCTTTAGGTTGCTTATTGCTGATTGTTGAACCGGTGCAAACCAGTGGAGGGCGTGATGTGATTGTAGTGTCACGCAATGTGTACACTGGAGAAACATACAGTCAAGTATCAAGTGTAATCTAATCTAGGTGTTTAACTTTGAAATTACATGATGTTAAATTAATCATAAGGTGTAGCAGGAAGCAGCTTTTTTTGTTTTCATTTCGCGGATGTTCCATTTCATCATCTGCAGGGAGGTTTCACGTAATTTATTTAAATCGTTTTATTTATTAATAAATGGTAGCTTGTTGCCGTGCTACTCGTTCAAGGGTAATTCAAGGCATCATCATAAACAAGAGAAGACACAACGTAAAACAAAACAAAAAACTACGGAACGCGAACGATCTCTCTCACTCAGCTCGCCTCCACCTCCGCACATCTTCCTCCTCTCCGTGTGCACCGCTTTTTTCTGCATTCACCTCGTCTTCCCGTAGATGCGGGAGGTAAGGTTGATAAATGGAGCTAATTGTTTTATGGCACCTGACCCGATGCTGGCAGCACAATCAGGCTGAATGAGGAGGCCTTGGGGAGGCCATTACCCTTCCCATTGTTATAGAGGACAGGGGGACGAGGCTAGGCCAGTGCACTCCGGAGGGAGCGGGTCACTGGGGGAGACCCCTCTGGCTCTGTGCACTGTGACAAGCTCTGAAACACACCTATTCACATCAGAATTAAATTAACATAAGGACACTTTTGTTTAAAAGATTCATTCTTTGTCTTCTCATTCATAATCAAATATTTTACCGTTGATCGGAGAACTGCTTTTATATTGAAAATTGATCAATTGAATATCTTTGGTCATTTGATCCTTCTCATCAATCACGTCCTGAAACAGCAACATCCGCAACACACTGTTCTAGTAACTACCTGGTGAACACAATACTTGGCTGCTGAAAAACAAGATCTTTCCATAAATTCTCAAACAAAGCGATAGTGGGTTTGTGAATATTTGTCAAGCAAATTTAATGTTAATAAATAAGAGCCAACTTTGTTTTTTTGCATGTTTGTGGCTTCAAGTTGCATAACGCATTCGTTTATTGCAGGTCTTAACTTGAAAGTCTGAATTGCTGCGTAAACATCAGCTTCCTGAAATGTCTATATGCTTAAATGAGGTAGAAAAGTTGGCACAGTAATAGAAGGAACCCGTGCGCGACTGAATTAGTATTCTTCAGAAGAAATGTGGTATTAATGGCAGTGTAGACGGCGCACGGTGGCCCTTACCTGTGACCCCGTCTCCTGACTGTTGCTGCTCATTTACTGATTCTCATGTGATAATTATGTAATTACTGGAAGGCATCAATAAAGCAAGGCAATCCACAAAGATGGTGTTCCTGCTGCTTATCTCATTACATAATGTTATATAATCTCGTCGAATGCCCCTCTTCCGATGGAAGTGGATGTTCAACGGTTTTGTCCCTTCTCCCATTGTTTAAAATTTTAAATGTCAATTTAAAAATGAAAAACAACGGAAATATACCTGCTCTGCCATGTTACTGTTGACACTGACTCCACAGCAGCCATGTGTCTGAGCTGCAAAAAACCCCTGACGCAACTGTTGCCAGGCTGCCAAAATCAGTTGGCAGCATTGGAAAACAATGCTCTTTGGGTAAATGGCCAATGTGACCAGGGGTCTGGCGTTGCGTCACCTTGACGGTAAAGAACACGGACTAGGCTGTGGAAAAAACTGGGACAATGAAATATTCCGGCTGACAGAACACTTGTATACTGTGACCAAACCCATTTACTCTCCGGTCACAGAGTGGAAGTCTGGATTTAGAGCTTTTTTGGAGAATGCAATGAGGAAAAGAGAGTTTTTTTTTTCCTGACGGTGCGTTAAGCAGGGGTGTGTTGCTTTTTGATGTTTCAGCACTATCTGAGCCAGATTGCCAATATTGACACACACTAGTGCCCAGAGTCCGCAGAGGAGAAATTCTCACCTGCCTGCTCTGAAGTGAACGGGGACGAGTGCCGGTGAAAAATTTGCAGAACAGACAGAAATGGGGAAACATGGGCAATTTGTTACGCTGCTTTATGGCAGACGCAGAAGCAGACAAAGACACACCCGATGAAGTTTTATGGTGTATTTATCTGATCCAGCAAGTAGTATGGCTGGATACCCGCTAAGAATTCACTGGAGAAGTCTTTAGAGACACAAAAGAGAGTATATTACATTCACACCTACGGTCAATTTAGTGTCTCTAATTAATTTAACCCCAGCGGCATGTCTGAACTAAGAAGTGGTGTAAGAATAAATAATATTGCATTCTGCAATGTTGTAATATTCATATGACTAATGGATGATGAATGTGATTTTCTTTGGAAAATTCAGATGTTATCCGTTTTATGAGCAGGTCACCAGAGAGACCAGTAGAGAGTGGGAGTTAACACAATTTGTCACAGTTCAAATGAAGCATTTAATCTGAAGTATCGTGCAACAATCTTGGGAGATCTGTGACAGGCTAAGCCCCCTCATATTTCGAGATCCCAACGACGCACACAATGTCACTACTGGTCATAATCTTTATCGGTAATTCTACGATTTATGAGCAAGTATAGTGAGCTTATACCTTGAAGGGGCCATAATAACCAACAGTACATTTAATATACATATAAAATAAATTCAGTTATTTTCTGTTTAAGCATGAATCGACAGTCACGATTAGCTGGTTCATTTAAGTGACCCGTGTTTTCATCCGGTTTCCCGTCCGAGAGGAAATCGTTTCTTTTTTTCCTTCCCCAGTTATTTTCATGTCCTGTAGTACTTACAGTTGCTGCGGAACAATAGTGTTTGGAGTAAACCATGGTAATCTCTTCCCTAGGAGACATCTGAACAAGAACATTTTCCGTGCCATTTTGGCATCCTGTTGTGTCGCTTTCTGTTCCAGCATAAATGTGTTTCACTGTCCTTCCAGCGTTGTCATTAATGTTTGTGTAGGGCTCAGATCCACCTCTGTAAACCCGGCACACAAAGTGCCGCCTGCGCGAAGCTCGCACACCAGCAGTCCAGCTGCCACTGCCGGTCCAAATCAAGGCCACACTTCCCCTCCACGAAGTTTCCTCCAATCACTGGAGCCGATTACAGTCATGAGTTTCACAATGGTCGTGGATATGAGTGCGTCAGATTGTCAGGGGATAATCAGCGCCAAATGGAGCCCCTTCGCATTTCGGTTCACCCCTTGCCAATTAGTCAATCAGCTTGTTTCCCCCCTCGAAACATGTCTGCAGCACCCCTTCAGCTCTGAAAACCCAAGATATAAAACTTCTAATAGATAATCATTTCTCAAAAAAATGAAATGAAAAGTATACTTGAATAATCATTTCAAATACACCATTTTAACGGCTAAAATGTTCGTGTTCTTGGCCTTGATGAGAGCTTAGTTCACTTTTGGATATTTACAGAGGGAGAAACAGTTACATAGGTTTAGTGATAAAGGTGACCTCATATTAACTTTAACACAAAGAAATTCATTACTGCAGCATTTTCACACAGAAGTCACTTCCTCTTGTAAAGACGTAAGTACAACTGAGCGTAATTTCCCCTGAAAATGTCCAGCAATGTATTATATTAGTGGATGGAGGTAATTATTGATGGCTGGTCTCCCTGCAGACTGATAAGGTGGTCTAGCTGACATATGGATTGCTGTGCTCTGCATATCTGAGGTTGGGAAAAATTGATCTCTGGGATTAATACGGGCCCCGGAGGAGTTGATGGCAGTCAAATAGTGTTTCTGTAATTATACATTTACATGGGGCGAGTCTCTTGAAAGGTGCTGACACTCGCACTTTAATGTGGCACGGCCAATCCGGGGGAACTCGTTTTTTTTCTTTTTTTTTTTTTTTTTACCCCTCATTGATATGTAAATACTTGTTTGTGAGCTGGAAATGACCTTCCCATTCTTCACAAATTAGATGATGTATGATTTTTTCTCAATTGAAAACTGTACAAAGATCTACGCCGGCAGCCAAGATGCGACACCGACTCACTCTTGGCAAAATGGACTCCGCTTTATTGATAAGCTCGCTTTGCAATGCACCAAACTATTATTGAGGCAGTACCTGACTGGATCACAATCGAACTAGTTCCTCCTCACCGCCGTCTTCCAACTCTTCCCGGAACGACCTACAGCACATGACCCTTTGGCCACTGCAAGAGCCGACGGGAAAGAGTTCGGTTTCCATGCCACATGTTATAATGGCAGGTCTGCATGAACACAGAGATCTATCCGGCAGAGCTTGTAATCAGTGCAGAGCAGATGCTACCCGTCCCCTACAGAACCGAGCTGTAGCTAGTGTGCAGATTTAGATCCTAACATGAAAATAAAGGGGACGCTTTGATGATTTACAAACTGGCTAGAGGTTTTGGCATTACAGTCCCTGACTCAGAGACTCTTTAGGAAAAAGCAGACTATTTCGTTGAGCTGCCTTGGTCTACCATTAAGATCAATGTATTTCCCACATTGAGATATCCTGTATTTTCCTTTTTTTCCGGCATTTCTTACATGAGGCTAATTGAATTAGAATGTGAATGTAACACACATTCCTAATTGGAATAAGACAATTATCGCCTGGGGCGGTATGACGGCGACAAAACTCTTACTTATGCCAGTTGAATAATTTATGTGGGTGTTTGCGTCTGTTAATCGGCAGAGGGTCAGCTAACACTGATTTCTGTGAAGGACAGGGATGCATTGGTTAAAGATAACCCCTCTCAGTAATGACTATTGACATTGCTTTAAAGGTAAGCCATGAATAAGTTAAACTGGGGTTTTGTTCTTTTTCTTTTCTTAACACTTATACAAAGGAACGGGGGGAAATGAACATTTCAGTCAAAGAAAAAGAACAAAAACCATATTAAATGAGAGAAAGAAAATATCATAGATATATATAGAAAATACCCTACATTATCCTAATTATTTCTCAATTATCATTTGAATTTGCCCTTAGATTAATAAGAGTTAAATGTTAATTTTATTTAGGCGTAGTTGAGAATGACATGCTGATTTGTGGCAGGTAACACAATCATATTAAAATTATGCTTTTAATAATTAGCAATTATTATCTTGTCATAAGTCAAAATATTGCCTGATGAATGATGCCGTTACAATTATAAAATATAAAATTAAAATCATAATTCAAATATGCATATTTTAGTATCTCGTTGCACAGAACCCATTGAGGTTTTCATTGTGATGTTGTTCAATTCACGCGGTGATGAGCAGAACACCCCCGGACTTTAGGTGGGCTACAGCCCACCAGCCGAGCAGTGAAGTGAAGCGACTCGCGTCACATTGAGCTGAAGGAGCCCCGCCCCGTCAGGCATGATTTACTTTGTGTGCCCCTGTTGTTAAGATAGGTAGCGCAACGGCACACATGCATGGATTACACCAAGTGCCAGGGAATTAGTAATGAAGGCTATGTGTTTACCCTTAAGTGTGGCTCACATCCCAGACAGCATGAGCGGCACAGACCGTGAGCCGTGCATTTTATGGAAGTGAGTGAGTGAAAATAAACTGATATTGTACCAACATTTTGCCTTGATGGCGCTTTGTTTATTTTTTGCCTCGGGACCCACGCCATTAACTCATTGTCCCTGTTATTATGGCGCACTACCACTGCCATGTGTGAGGCATATGCTTCCATCAAACTCTCATTAACCTTGTGTCTGATTATGTCCTGCATGGCGAGATAACTCTCCGAGACTCCCTTTCGCACAACAGAGTGGCCATTTGCAGCCTGATGATGATTAACAGTCCAAACAAACAGTTGCCCTCCAGGCTGAGCTCAGACTACTGTGACTACAACATGCTCCTCAGGTGCAACACCAAACAAAAGCCACGCAGGCCTACTATATTCAACTCAAAGTCAAAACGGAGATTTTTAAGATAAGCCGATTATGTCCGGAAATGGGGGAAAACAGCTGGCGTGGCTCTGTCCATAGCTTAAAAAAAGGTAATAATAAAAAATAAATCGGACAGTATCTTTAAAATTCACTGCCCAAAGTAAGTAAAACTCCAACTTTAGGTCTATAAGACTTTATTGCTTCTGACATGACCCCTTAAACTGCAGAGTGCTGAGCAACTGTCTTTTCTGAGTTTTATTGAGTAAATCCCTGTAAATAGAGGTGGTAAGTGTATTGCTCCTAATCTGACCCCTTTCAAAAAAATGGCGCAGGTGAACCTCTGCTGCTTAACACCCCTTGTCAGGAAATTAACACAATTCTGAAGGTCATGCACCTCAAAAAAGCCAGAGGAATAAGGGTATTCATTCGCCTGCTACCGATTCACAGTCAATGCAAGAAATGTATTGGCTTCTTAAACACCTTATATTAAAATTTAATTATCTTAAATCCCACTAGTACAGCTGTATAAAGATCTTAGCCGATGGGCGGGTTGTCAACACAATTTAAATTGTTCTTATTTTTTAAATTGTGACATTTTTAAGTTTGATATATCTCCCACACTTCAAAGTGAAGTAGCCAATAGGCGCAAGGACATTTTGAACTTGCTCCATGAATTTCAATTTTACACGATTCCTATAAAACGCACTGCTGTTTCACACTCAGTGGCATCTCCTATTGGGATTTTCTCCCCTCTTGTGAGTCACAGATGGCCTATGAAGTGGTCCATTAACATGAGGCAGAGAGAGAAGCTGAGATGGGGTTTAAATGCTATAAGATGGAGAGCCATCTATTATCACTGAAGGGCTAAGTGTGGAGGGTCAACAATTACACAGCTGGTGGCGGGTCTAACTCCCCAATCCACGGAGAGCAAATAAGTGATGTGCATATGTAAAACCTGACTTAATGGGTTTTTGCAGCATTTAAAATTGACATGAATAAATTTGGTGAAGGTCCTCCAACAATGGGGGCTATCTGTTTGCCTTCATAATAGCTCAGATAAAGTTTGCTGATGTGCCAGCATGTGACTAATATTTGTTTTAATTTCAGTCAAGCTCGAAGTTAACACGTGGCCATCAAAATTTTGTGTTTTGGGAGAGTAATTGGTTCGCAGCACATTGGCCCAGATTCTTTTGATGTGTGAGAAAGCAGTGCTGCAAAAAGGTAATGCAGGCATTTAGATCTTAAGCAAGTAGTGTTTGTGCTTGGGAAGTTTTGCAGAACATAGTAATTCAAAATAATATTTTGTTCTTTATCAGGGGATTTTTCTGAATACACACAAAGAGCACATCATAAACATTATAGGATCCTATTGTGTATATATCCATACCAAAGTAATAATGCGAGTAATCTTAAAATCATGAATAACAGTGTTTGCTCAATAGCCAACAGAGGGCTTGATTATTTTCCTTTTACTCTGGCAACCGTCCAGCTCAGACTTCCTAATGAAATGGATTTGATCCAAGAAGAACTTTGGAAGATGAGCTGACTTCACAATTTCACGTCACGTGAGGTCGCCCTCAGACTCCAAGGTTAAGCGAGGCAGAGGAAAATGAAGTGAATATTGGTGTGTTGTTTGTCTCTTAGGAGTCAGAGAAGAGGTGGAATTAGGCTGACCAACCAACATTCAGAAGGTCTCTATAGTGTCCATTACTTGCAGTTCATAAAAAGAACCACGGCACGCGTCGTTTACAATGCTTCATCAGGGTGCATCAATATTTGTCTTGCGAAACTTCTACTATCATCCCTGTGTTTAGAGAGGTCTGCCTTTTTATTTCTTAATCCCTTCTAAACAGATGAGTGTGTGACAATCGCTTGAAGGTCACAGAAAAAAACGAGATTTTAAGGTAAGAAAATAGCGGCATGTGAAATAAGGCTCGCCTGCAGGAGTTGGCCGGGGACGGACAGGGTTTTTCTAATATCAAACCGAGATCTGCCAGCAATGCTAAAACAGGGTGGCACAATAGGGGAACAGCCGAGAAACAGTTATTGATCCAGTAGATTATCAAACTCCCTGATGAATTGGATAGATTTAATCTTTGTTTGTCTCGATTAACTAAACATTCCTCCGGGCTGCTTGATGTTCTCGGTCTCCTTGTTTTGTCTGCCGCTACATCTGCTCCCTTTAGTGCAAAACAGCGAAGATTGCTTTCCATCACCTCCTTAGAACAAGCTAAGCTCCATACGTCACAACCGCCGCTGTATTCTGGGTCACGTCAGCAACTTCTGATATCACCGGGATCCCAGGTCAGTAACACTGCACTGCAGTTAACTTCATTACAGCCCACAATGCCTTCCACCCTCAGGTCGGGACATGCTTTTTTTCCTTGTAGATCGAAATCACAAAAATTACGTAAAAGTATCTACTTAACCGATTAAATGAAACTCTCTGAAAAGAAAAAGTGTAAAACTAACCCCCAAAAAACCAAACCTAACAGTGGGGCAGGGTTTTGTTAACCACATTTATATTTTGTTGTGAGGCAGCCTCCTGCGGTCGTTGTGGTAATTATGACAGGAGCAAAGGTGGAGATCAGCTGACGTGGGAAGCGTTGGTTTTTAATCATGTGTAGGGTCAATCGGGCACCTCCAGCGATTGAGAATTCGCTGCGTCTCAACATTACCAAACCCTTTGCATTTCCTTAAACACATCCACTTAATTGCATGTGTATTACTGTAACCAAGCATGTCTCTCAGCATTTCAGCGCTACTGTATATGGCACAGATAAACATCTAGATTAGGAGCAAATGACTTGGATTATGCACATAGCATATTCCTGCCTTATAACTTCACAGTAATTAGAAACTTTAAATACAGCCACAAAGGACTTCGGTGATTGCTTCTAGTTTATTGTTTCCTTGTTAAACTTTGCTTGACCTTTGTCTTAAATTTTGTCTTGAACTATATAAAGATAACCATAAAATAATGACAGCGTAATGAAGCATTGGGTTTTAGTGTCTCATTTATGGGTTGCCATCATATTGCCAATTAGCCCTAATGTTAGCCGGCAAAACAGCATTTCACCATAATAGCCCGGGAAGGAGATCTGCCACAGCTGTACAATTTACTCGAATGGACATCACACTAATGTGCAACTTAATAACATGACAAATGTCGAGACTGTTGCGTCAAATGTGATTTAATAACAAATTAAACAAGGAGTGATTATTCACCTCAGCTTAAAACAGCAATAAGAAGCCGTAAAAGTCTGAAGGACTTCAATCATTGTGCTTTATTGAATGCATTTTTCTTTTGCCAGCGCATTAAGCGTGCATAGCCATCACAGTTTGTAATGGGGCTTTGTTTGCTTAACCATTCACCATATCACACAGATTATTTTTTGCAAATATTCGTCCAAAAACGGTAAGACTTATTTATCCAATGGCTCACCCCGAGCATAGCTGTGCACTGCATTCTTTCATCGGCACCACTTAACACAACTCGACACAAACCAAGAATCCCAAACTTTGCTTTTTAAATAATGCCCGGCATGTCCCAGACTGATCAATGCCGTTGATTTTACCCGTCTCAAAGGTCCAGCTGAATTCACGGCAGGACTTTTTCCTCCTGTAAGGTGCTGCTGTGTTAGAACTATACTCCGGGATGCGGCTGGAATTCCATTTCCAACAGACTTACCCATTTTCCCTAATGATACAAACCAGAAAAAAACTGATTGAGGCTTGCGGCTGGCAACTGTAATCAATAACCTGGGTTACAAAACATGATTTGGTCTGAACTGCCTAGTTTCCTTTGATAAAATGAACAGGGCGGTCAAAGCAAATTGGCTTACAAAGAATCCGTCGTTCTCTCGGTGTCATGTTTCTGCTCAGTGGCGTGGCTTTCGAATATACTCGACAATGTTCCATTATAAAAGAGTACATTGTAAACCGCTGCACTGCAAAGGGTGGAGACAAAGCGAGCAGCAAGTGCTATGAAGCGGCGTCAGCGCGAGTGTCAACCCGGGCGGTTTTACTTCACAAAAAGGTGATCTGGCTTGGTTATCTATTGAACGTGGGCAACTTAGATCTTAGATCTGCAGCCAAACTGCACGTCTCAATGCAATGTGGAGACCGCCATCTCCCACAGAGGACTGATCGTCAGGGCTTCACCAGCAGAATCCCAGAACCCACCGGTCAAAGTATCTTTCATGCAGCAAGCCCTGATGGAGAAACGAGGCCGATGCTTTTAAGATCTGTGAAAAAGGGGAATGGCACCAGCCCAGTGCAGACGGTTCGATAGAACTCACGCTGTCCTAAATTCACGCACCAATGCAAGCAGTCACAACCCCCGAGTTACTATTCAGGCCGGTGAGGGTTGTTTTGGACACGCTGAGCCAGTCCGGGGTTGAATCTCTGTGGCAGAGTGAGTTGTCTCGCTGTACATTTGCCTTTCATACAGCTTGTTTCAAGTTACAAAAAGTCCTCAGCAAACACACTTTTTGGTTTTGTTTTTATGAGCAAACCAAAGCAAAACAGCAGCAGGTAACCTCATAAAAGGGGAAAATTCAAGAGAAGCTGCTTCTCTCGAAAAATACACGTGACTGCTCGACCGACTCTCCCCCTTTACACACCGATGCAGGGTGACCAAAGAACTTTGGGAATGTCAATAAACTATCTACCAAGGAATACCATACTCCCGCCATGAATATGGGATAGGCGTGGAGGAGGAGGGTACCCTCCACTACAGTATATCATCCACTCCACTTCTTCTACTGGGTTTCGTTATGTCTTGAATTCAGCATCTATGAATGAATATATCATTTTACGAATGAAAGACATGCAAGACCATATACAATTGATTTCAATAATGATAAATTAATCAAAATGTTAACGATTCATTTATCTGGCAATTTACTTTAGACCAGTGAAATACTGAACGTGGGCACAACGATCCCTTTTCTATTATCCTTTCACTCTTTAACACTCTGGAGTTGGCTTTGTTTGAAACAAATATAAGTGTGCACGTAACTCTCATCTAAGAGTGAAGGACAGAGGTGCTGATTATATTGTTAACTTCGATGGCTAATGAACCAATATGCAATTTTATGAGGCAATTATAAACGTGGCTAAAAACAGAAGCCGGGGCTTCTAATGTGGACGCAGGACTTAAGAGTTGTAAAGACCAGCTATTGCTTTTGTATTGTTTTAACATTATAACTGTAAAAAAACAAGAGGATTCCTGATAGGATACATGGAAGAAGAAAAACAATAGTCCCCTTTTGTTGAAGTGAAAGACAGGAAGGAGAGCTCAGAGACGGGCAACAGAGACATGGGAGCATTTTTCCACAACCAGCTGCTCAGGCCCAGCGTATTAGACAAAGCGTAGGAGAGGACTTGGCGACCCGTGTCCCCCACCTTTCAAATCCCATCTCCCTCAATGAAATCAGGTGTCAAAGTTTGCAGCGGATGTAGTGAAAACAAGCCAAACTCGATCACGTCTGGGGCTGTCACAGCTGTTGAGAGGGCCAATAAAATAACCTAATAAAGAAGAGACACTTGTCTTCAGTTCAGTGCTCCCAATGTGGACGGCAGCGCCGAAACACTTTACAATGTCATCAGTGAGACTGTCGATAAGAGCGTAAACCCGGTGAATATCTTTAAAGCCCAGCGGTAAATCTGTGTTGTGCATGAGGAACCGCTCGGTACGGAGAGTGCCGTATTAACGTGGAGGACAGATAGGAGATTGTTATTCGAAAACCAATATCGCGAAACCCATGACAATGGAAGATAATGAATCCCTTCAAAGTTCGGTGTTCCGAAAGAAAGTGAGTTCTCCCCTCAATACCCACAGACTCAAGAATTCATGAAGTATTCGTATTAATTGAGAACTTGAGAATCCTTTATTTACTGACGAGACCAAAACACCTGTAGTTCAGGACCCTTCTTGCAAGTTTTCCATTAACCTAAACAACAAGGGGAGTTTCCGACATTTCACCATCATGTCAGTCGGACTGCAAAGAACCACTAAACCATATGAGCCTGGGCATACTCGAGATTTCACATATCTTACCATCTTTTGCAATTGAAATCCATGTTTCAGTACAAAAAATACATCCAATTATATAAATGCCAATTCATTTGAAATACGTCTGTTTGCCGGGGGGACATCAGTCTGTTCATTCAGAAATCATTAAAAAATAAAACTTTGTTGCATTTATATCAATACAAAATAACAGCAGTGTTTAAGAGACACTGGAAGAGTCACACTGTATGATATTAACAGGTGAACCCAAAAGCAGAATATGGATTCAGAGTGGTGCCAATTAAATAAAAGATTAACAAAGAGAGTTGAGTGATGAATGATGAATATGGGAATGAGGGCTCCTGCCATATTGAGGTGAGCACAAAGGACCCAGCAGGTGAGGCGGAGACTTGAGAAAGAACCAGGGGGGGGATGAGCTGGTTGACAGAATGATGAACTAAGCTGTGAGCGTGCCGGGACGGATCAGGCAGGCGGACATGTTTGCAGGGAATGATTCGGAAGCACACGGAAACAAAGGTCAGTACAAGCAAAGACCCCAGGAGAAAAGCTTTGTACGACAAACACAAAGCGGTCGCCACCATGCCGACAAGAGCCATGATCTGGTGAAAAGGTGGATGGAGAGCAGAAGAGAGCCGAGTTTAAATAATTCTGTGCTGATGAGCTGATGCGAGGCTGGTGAGCCGGCAGACTGGCAATCAGGTTGTCAGGAGAGGATCTGAGCGGGCGCACGCACACACATACAGGGTGTACACACAGATAGAGGCCGACAGGAGGAGGACAGGCCACACGGAGAAGGAGAGAACACCAGGGTAAAAAATGGAAACATGGCAAGGCCCATGACACACACTACCAACGACAGACACAGTCAAGAGATTTGGCCACCACAATTCTGGGGAATTGTTTCAGTGGCTGCTTAAACGACGCAAAGAACACAATTTAAATGTTCAACGTGATATAGGTGGCCGTTGATTTATTTATCCGTTATTTGACCACAACATATTTAATTTGAGGAGATAATGCATGTTTGGACAGGACTACCACGGCGACTGAATAGCGCTGACCATGAAAAAGTGTGTTGAAATGTATACACTCAAATGCTGAATCAAAACAATTCGTTCTCAGGAAGGATTGGCACGAGAGAGCTTTTCTCAAACAATTTCTTGAAAAAAAAAAAAAGGAGAAAGGAATGATAACTACGACCTGAGATCCTGTAATCACTCGATCTACACTGATTTATGAAACACTGGTTTAGAATTAGAATTTAGGCATTAGTTTTACTCCTGAACTTTAAAACGTGTGCAATCTTTTTCTGCCCGGAAAAAATAAATAAAAAAGCATCCCTGTGAGGGCGGGCCTCTCATGGACTCACAGGAGATGATGGATAGCACAGCAATCTGTCATCCGCCGTCATTTTCCTTTTTGAAAACATCCTCCTCCGTCCTTCTCTTGTGATGCAGTAGGCTAGTCAAAGGTGACAAAACTGGTCTCATAAATCCATCCTTACCTCAAGGTGTGAAAGGCGAATAACAGGGATTATTTTTGGCCAATTAGTGTCCTTAAATGCTGTACTCAATTTTATACACCCATTGTGACACAGCCGACCGTGTACATTTGTACGACCGTGTGCGTTTTGAGATATTCATTTAATGAATGGGATTCATTGGACTTTAAAACAAGTTTGTATGGCGCAGTGATATTTCCATATATTATGTCTTCATCACACAAAATGGAATCTGGATGTTCCATACCAACCCCAACAGACGATTCGCTGATAATATTGCAAAATATGGTTTCCCCCAGTTCTGCGCAATCAGAAAGTCAAATATTTGCACGTTCAAAATGACGCAACCGAGACATAATTCATAAACCTATTCATGACACCTCTTTAGCTGCCCTCCTATCATTTTTTGTTTCAAGTTTATACATGGTCACATGTTAGGCCCAAGGGGGCGGCATTAATTATACGCTTAGATCAATTGTTAAATTGTTATTTTAGCCACTAGTCTGGGAGTAGTGAGGAGGAGACAGGGGATGACACCGCAAGGCCATAACGAGTTGTGTCTTCCCCATTAATCAGTGTCTTCCACGCAATTTGCCGTCCGTGAATTGGGACTGACCTGTCTCAAGGGTCGCTAGGCAATTTTTCGGCTGCAGTCAGCGCGCACCGGGGTGAGCTTTGTGTTTGTGCTTGTGCCCAGTGTTCCTTTTGGGTGATCCCATCTTTAAGATCACGGCTGGTGCTTTTCTCTCTCTCTCTGTGAGGCCAATATCATTCTCGCCAAAGGCAGCTCCCACACAACCATGCCAAAGATTTAAGGAGGATATTTACCGCCTCTAATGGTTATGGGACGGATATAGGATGATTGTGTGTACCTTTTATGGTTTTGTTCATTCATGTGGAGCACCTAAGGTTATGCAAAATGCTAAGTGAGAACTGCAGTATACTGGTGACAGCCCAGATGACATTTAGAGGTCAATACTGATGTTACGTTCAGTTTACTCTCTATACAATTTCAAATATTCAACCATTCAGAGTTTGGGTTAAATACATCCTTGGTTTCATATAGGAGTGTACAAACAAGCCTCTTACTTCGAAATTAAAATCGAAATATCAATGCATCACAACTGTTTAAATGATTGATCATTTATTTTGTCTATTTTACTTAGGTTCACAAGTACAATCTTTGGCAGCTGCTCTCTCCTCTCCCCACCTCTGGTGAAGCTACTGGTTTGTGATTGGTTTGAATTATGCCCTGCACATTACCGATAATGATGTTACGATATTTTAATTTGGTACGATGTGTAATTGAAACAAGGTGTTCCACCGCTAATTCGAAAGCATTTCAGTCTGAAAACAGTAATGAGGGAATTGAGGAATTAATTATCAAAGTTTGTAAACAAGATGCTGGCAAGACAGCATCTTGCTGATTGTTGTGTTTTTTTTTTTATTATAATTTTGTTGGAGACAAACAGTTTTAAACAGGTGTATTCTAACTGCCACCAGGTAAGTACGCAGGAGGAAGTATAGACCAGCACAATTTAAACATGTTAATGTCGCCACACAGGCAAAGAAAGTCCCACTTGCAGCAAATTTACGTGTATAAGCATTAAAGACAAGATAGGCAACTCTTTGTTCCACACACACACACACACATGTGCACTCGTGTAATCAACAGGAATAATGATAATAGAACAAAACCTTTTACATAACAAAATCCCAGCAGCACAAAGATTAGCAGTGGTGACGCTGAGCCAGCGCTTTAGCAGCCTGATTTGCTGCTGTCTGTACAGATTCTCTTTTCTTCAGCAGTGCGTTATTATAAGGCACAAATAAACAAAATCACAGATAATATCCTGTCAGCCTACGCCTTGTCACAACAGTGAAAGGCCACAAAGCCAACATCATCGTCCAGAAGGCTCAATACCAACTTCTCAACAAAAGGGTAAGACAGATTAATTTCACTATCGACGCTCTGAAATCAAGGACAGCACAACTATATCAACACCTAGCATCTAACCTCCCCTCTGAGGTCCTAGAAGAAGTTTCCAACTTTATTGACAAGGCACAGCGCTCACAGCACTTAAAGGTTAAAGAAAGGCGAATGCAGAAGTTTTAGAGACCACAAGATTCACAAGGAAGGAGCCCCACTCAGACCAATCATCAGCAGCATTAATTCTGTTACCTACAAAATTGCAAAACATCTTGCTACGATACTAGCCCCTCTGGTTGGCAACACAGAACATCACATAAAGAATTCGCAAGAGTTTGCAGACAAAACCAAGGACTTAAAATTAGACTCAGACGAAACAATGGTGTCCTACGACGTTACTTCTCTGTTTACGTGCATCCCCACCACCGAAGCAGTGAGCATGACCAGGGAAAGACTTCTACAGGACACCACCCTTCTTGACAGAACCAAACTCACCCCGGAACACATATGCACTCTGCTTGACCTTTGCCTGACCACAACATATTTCCAGTGCAACGAATGCTTTTACAGACAGAAACACAGATGTGCCATGGGCTCACCAGTTTCTCCCATCGTGGCCAACCTCTACATGGAGGAGGTGGAAAGCAGAGCCTTGGCCTCGTATACAGGAATTGCTCCCACCCACTGGTTAAGGTATGTGGACGACACCTGGGTCAAAATCAAGACCCAGGAAGTTGAAGCTTTCTCAGCGCACAACAACAATGTGGACGAAAAACATCAAGTTCACCCGTGAAGATGTGAGCGGAAACAACTTGGCCTTCTTGGACTGTGCAGTACACATCGAAGAAGACAGAAACCTCAACATCGGAGTCTACAGAAAACCCACACACACAGACCAATATCTACTTTTTGATTCCCACCACCCCCTGGAGCACAAACTGGTAGTCATCCGGACTCTAAATCACAGAGCGACAACAATACCAACAAACACGAAGGGCAAACAGAAGGAACAGAACCATGTCAAGGCAGCCCTCAAAACCTGTGGCTACCCAAACTGGGCTTTCGTTAAAACTACCAGGCAAAAGAGGGCTAACAGAGAAGAAAACAGCAGAAAACGGAAAAACTTTATTCCGTATGTTGCTGGAGTCTCTGAAAAAATCAGTAGAATCTTCAACAAACACGACATCCCGGTTTATTTCAAACCCACCAACACCCTGAGGCAGAAGCTGGTCCACCCTAAGGACAAGCTTCCTAGACACGCCACTTACAATGCTGTCCTTCACTCTCTCCCAAGGAAGGTAAACAAGAACAATAACTCAAAGGATATCTGTGGTGAAACCAACGACCCTCATTTACACCTAGACTCGGGCGAAACCCACAACCCGAATCTGGGCCAGATGGCCAACGACCTGCAAGTTTGACACAATGGTCCTCTAATTAGGTACTCATCCTCTGATTAGCTATTATTTTTTTGCAGGGGATAAATACCTGAACTTTTCCAGCAGCTAGTTAGAACTGAAGAAGCCTCTCGGATGAGAGGTGAAACGTGTTCAAGAAATCTTCAACCAGTCCAGTTGCCTACTTGAATCGCACTTAATATTAGCATGATCTGGATGACTGAGAACCTCCACAGACACAGATAATATCCTTTGTGCATATTTTCAGAAATGATGCAGGCTGTGTTTACACATAAAGTTAAGTGCCTCACATCGTAGTCCATATCCAAGGAGGGTACAACAATCACACGTAAACACAATCACTTTTAGCCGAGTACAGTTTATACCAAAGCTACAAGGCTACCGAGGCATAATGCCTATGTGATACTTCACAAAGAGGCAGAAAACAGGCCACTCTGGTGCGATTATGCACAATTTTCCAGTGTCAAAACACCTCATTCAATCTTGTAGCTAACCCCTCAACACAAATCAATGAACAAATCAATGGGGTTCATTAGGTTAAAATCCCCACAGGATTAACCGTAGTTGCTTGGTCACCAAGAAAACAAAAACACAGCACGCGGTGCTCTATCACCGTAGATGGACAGAAACAGAGAACACCGAAATGCAAGGGCAGACTGGGGTTCTCTGGTCGGCTCAGATAACAATGGAGGAGCCAAAAGACTAATTACAATGTTCTCCCACAAAGGTAAATATATATATTTTTTAGAGCCATAGTCCACCGACTCTTGTTGAGTTCATCACCTCTAACTATGGCTGCAAAGAAGCGCTCGGCAAACGGATCAGGTCAGAATTACAGAAACGGAAATCTAAGCCTACTGTTATTGAAACACGGGTTTAACTAACGTGTCTGTAGTCTTTCTAGCCGTTTGTGACCATAATCATAATATATCAAAGGACATAATCCTCCCACAAAAGGCATTTATCCTCCAGGTAACATGAGAAGCAACAGAAATGTAGCTCTTATCAACATGAAACACCTGAAACACGAAAATATAAAAATCCCTTTGAAGATGGAAATCTTGTAAGGGATGGGATTCATTCCAAGAACAGATAAGTGTTACTGGGATGGATCCTGCAAAGCTGATAATCTGTAACCTGGATTGAGTATTTATTTAGCGAGTGAGCAAGTTACTACTGTGGAGGAAATGAATGCTTGTTCTCATAAATAGGGACATTATTCTTGATTACTAAGGTTTTTTGTGTGTTCAATGTAAAAACAATCCGACATTGATCTACAACCCAACTGGAGCAATTAAATGCACCTGTGTTTGCCAGCTGCTCAGCCAACTATGACCCACTAAAAGATAAACCAGGCACAAAGGTGAGCTGGTGTAATGGTAAGATATTATGCTTTGTTGGAATTCAATATAATACACGGCAGGCAATTTGTACCCTGAAGGCTGGAAAAAAAACAAAAAGCTTGTAAGAATGACAGCGAAAACCAAACAAATAAGATGCACATAAGCAACAGAACATACATTCTCCAAAACCATTGTTTTGTATATTCATAAAAATTGAAAAAAGTGATCTTGCAAATTTCCACTCGTTTCACTTGGTGTCGCTAGCGTGGTACAAAGCTGGACGGGACTGGCAAGAAATCAATAATTGTTGACTCGCATTAACATTTGCGGAGATTCTGACTTGACGTAGGACAGGAAAAAGACCCACGTCATTACAGCCCATCACACACGCAGATTATTCTCCACCTTCATCGTTGCCCTTTTATCGGATGAAACATATGAGGGGTTCTGATCGGAGCAACATGACGGCGTGCTGAAACATTAGTTACACACGTCACCGAGCATCTACAGGAATGTATTGATCTAAGAATATAAGATGTTTCTTTAATGCCTGGCTCTCTATCATGTCACGATGTCAGTTTGAATGACGATGCGAGTGATCACGTGTGTCGCCGTATGCTGTCATAAAGCAGAAGAAAGGCTGCTTAGTTCTACTGATCTCCTGAAACCACCAGCGTCTGCTTAGATGGTACAGGCTTACTGTAGATTGTATTTGTCATTTTTGATAAGCATCTCCAAACAGTTGGTTGATTAAAAACCCTCGCTGACTGACTATGCAAGGCTTCTGTTGTGTCTATGTACAGCCTATTTTACTTCCATAGCTGGGTTAGGCCTTTTTTTTTTCGGAAACACTTGTGTGTAGAAGCTTTATGTGGACACCTTTATGTATACAGTATGTGCATTTAAGCATAAACATGCCGTTCAGATGGTGAAATATGTGGCAGTGGGGTGTGGTTAGAGCTCCGGCTGCAGGTGAGAGAATCAAGTAATCAATTCAATAAATATAAAGCATGTGGTTAACCTGGTTCTGCTCTATCTTGCAGTAGGCTGAATCCTAGGAGTAGGATTGACTGAAGGCCTCAAAACTCCAGAAATAGAGTGCTGAAGACACGGCTGTGTTTTCGTTGATTTGATAACTGTGCGGAGCCTCTTGGTTTGTTTTTTTTTAGGACTGTGGAGAGCCTCATATTTTGAGTTCAGTGAACAATAAAAATCAACTTGTTCTGGCACAAACGGTCTCCTTTCCGGTTCCTATAACATCGGCGTGAGCATGGACTTTCACAACTTGTTTCTCCTATTGAATAAGATCTGAATTACAGGCTTGTTTACATAGAGAGCCAATTTTATTATTGTTTTCCATTTAATATGTAGTTATTTTTTCCGTTGCTATGAATCATACAAAGCGACAACAAAGGGCTCCGCTGACATTTGACTGGCGCCGGCCATTAGTGGTTTGAAACTACTCGCAAAAACTCACACAGTCGGTGACGTACACTCTGGTTAAATTCAAAGATGCTCTGCATGAATAGGTTTTTTCAGAGGGGAAAAAAATGCATTTTCAATGTGAACAAACTGCGAGGCCTGCTGATACAGCATCATATAACCTGCTGCATGTAGAGAGAAAAAGCTTCCGGTTTTTGCTTTTGAATGTAAAGAAAAGTATTATATCCCAGTCTGATGAGAGTAATTTAGACTTTTTTATTTAATTAAAGAGACAGTGGTTTATAAGTGTTGTTGTTGTAGGGTGGTGGCGTAGCAAAGAATGGGGGGAAGACAATTGGCCGCATCCATCAGCTGAGCAGGTTCATAGATGAATCCGATGTCAGCATAGCTGCAGTTAGTTGATCTGATCTACAGTAGTTTCACTGCTATATATCAGCATATCAACTGCAAACACACACACACACACACACACACACACACAGATGATTGCCATCCTACTTATTCAAGTGACAGCTCCTTTCTGACTGCCTACCCCCTCCAAACTATCCAAGGCTCCAGTCAGCATCATGTCAAATCCTCATGTAGATCAAACTCTCCTGGGCATTTGTTATTGCCCAAATAATGAATTCCGTTTCATAAAAGCCAAGCATATATCACTCTTTTTATAACTGTGATGCTTTGACAGTTCACATAAATCACATTGTTACACACGCAGGTATATACTTTCCCATAGTAGCAAAATGATACGATAAATTAAAATCCTGCTTTGTAAATAGTTCCAGGAAAAAGTAATCTACTCCGAAAGTAAACTAACTTCCAGTCCAAAGTAAGGCTTTGGATTTTCAAAATTCGGAGTCCATTAACTTTTAATGGTGTTTTCAAAATATGCAGGGCAGTAGACAGCAGTGCATGTCCAGAAAAACTCCATTTGATAAACTTTCAGATGTAATTGGGCTCTTTTTGAAAATGTCTTCAAAGTGGCTACTGGCCCTTCGAGGAACTGTTCATCCTCACTGAATTGCTTTTTAAACCCACTGACCATCTCAAGGAAGTGGCCCGTGAGGCAAACGCCGTATTTATTCAAGTCAATGAACTCCCCCGAACATGGCAAACTAGCGTAATGCACAAACTGCAGAGGAAGATAGTTGCTCAGCAACAGCTGGGCATCTTTACATTGGTACAACAGGCTGCTTATTTTCTGCACAGGCGCCAGCATTTTTCCGCAGGCACCTGTGCAGAAAATAAGCAGCTGATTGTTTTAAAGAAAAGCAAGATAAAACTTGCATTTGAACACACTTACAGGTAAACAATAAAATCGTAAATAAAATTGAGAAGCCGTGTTTGTAGCTATTACTTTTTTTTCTCCCAGATAGTACATCAACTAAAAAAGGTGAAATACATCACCTCAGCCCTGGATCCATTTGTGTGTTAAAGGTGGCAAAAAAAAAAACAGAACGGTGCAACGGATTATTTCACAGAAGCTCTTAACATCGTCTTGTTCCTACAGCAGTTCTGATGGATTTCAGCCAAGATCAGATGGGGGGGGGGGGGGGGGACCTTGGGGGGGGGGGGGGGGGGGGGGGGACCTCACTTTACACTGTGTTCTCAAGGCCAAAACACACACTCTGGAGCCACAGTGATTAGGATGAAAAGTGAATACATGCTTTAAAAAGGGCGAAGGGTGCATGAGCCTTGAGTTGTGGAACAATCTGGATGTTAACTGGAATCATTGCAAAACTTTCTTTCACCGTAACGTTTACTATCACTCTGTCTTAAGCGCTTGTTAAGCCACACATTTTCTTAATTAATGGCGTTATGATTAGGGGAGATGTGACCCCAAATAAGGTATATAAGCTGGCGATACGTCATGCGTTCGTGCCTGTGTGTTCATTTGAACGTCGATTTTTAGAGTTTTAGAGTTTATGGCAAAAAAAAAGGTGTCATTTTATTTTCATGCAGCCCTTCCTCCAAGTCTGTGTTCAAACTTAAATTCCTGCAGCTAGGACGATACAACTAGGCTTCACATTGTGAGTGCCACCATGTGACAGGTGCATCAAGTGTGACGTACACTTAAACTAAACACAGGGATGACACTGTATCTAGGGAACAACACGAGGATCAGAACTAACAGTCACATGTTGCTACAACGCACAAAGATGTAAGCTGCCCTGAAGTTCAGTGAACATACATCACATTGGAAAACCATTTATAAACCTGTCAGCACACGGAGCAGCCTCAGCCCCGACTTTCGTTAACACTGTTGTTTGGAATTCTCGTTGCACTACGCCATCGCCTCAAAAAAAACTCAGCATCGCCACCTTCTATCAAAAGCCTGAACTTAGAGAGGCAGCATCCCCAGTTTATGCTTGCAGTGTCCTCTATAAACTTCCTGATGTACCCTGGGGTAGGACAGAGTGAAGCTGAGCCTTGCTGCACTGCAGTGGACGCTCGGGTGAGGCGGAACAGGTACAGGAAAGGATTGGTGTTTTTTTTTAAGATGTGTAAACTCAGAAACAGGATGTGGTGCAAAGAGTCAATACACATACAGTATGACAAAGAATAATACAATCCAGAAGAGTCAACATCCCTATCGGGCCATCCAATCATAAATGGACAGAAGTATATAAATCAGCTCTTACATGTGATTAGAATGCGTCTCCACAAGCGTCCCCATGGACCACTTGTGATCAGACCTCACTTTTCTGTGCTCTATATGCAAATACACATGTACCTCATTTCTGGTCACAAAGACCAAATGATATTTTGAGCCAGTGTGACAGCTCAGGTGGGTCTTTTGACAGTGTGTGCGTGTGCGTGTGTGTATCAGTGGGAGAGAGGGCGCGGGGAGGCGGGAGGGGCTGGGTTAATCAATGTGCTGTGCAAAGCTGTACAATAATAATAATGTTAATGTGATGTCTATTTTTTTTTTTTTTACAGCTCTTTGTCAACGCTCATTATATTTTAGATTTCCACCACTCCCTTTATGCTACAAAGCCCTACTTTTATAAGCGGCATAATGGCAGAGATACATTGTCAGTGCTAATCAGAGTCAAATGAAGAGAAGTGGAGGAGTGAGACTGCAGGAATTGCCTCCCCGCCTCCGCCTCCATCCCTCCCACGTAGCGCTGCCATGCTGAAAGAGTCGTGTTCGACTTTTCGGACCTCGTTCTCAACTTAATTTTTCTCCATCCGATCCTCCCCTCCTTGTGTTACTCTCCATCTTTAATCCTAATGTTTGTCCTTTCTTAGACTATCTCCATCCTTTTCTCCCTCTCACCTCTCTCTCTCTCCCCCCTCCACATCTGTCTCTCTTCCTTTCCTCAGGGATTGCCTGCTTGATATTCTGCTTGTTTGGCAGGGCAGCAGGATGGATTAGAGTGCGGACAGGCCCCACAAACCACCCTGATACACAGGACAGCTTTTCAATCACTCCGCCCATGCTGTTCCACCTATATAAATACAAGCACAGGGAGAGCGCCACATATCAAGAGGTGGGTGGGGGTGGGGGGGGGGTGAAAATAATAGAGGCGGATAAACGCAGAATTACGTGAAGCAGCAGCGCTGTCGCCTTGAAAACGAGGTTGAAATATGCCAGGAAAGAGTCGCATTTGCCACCTCTATTGAGTCTGAACATATCGAGTGTCTGCAGGACAGTTGATATGACACTGGAACACCAGCCAGCTCAAAGAGAGAACAATGGCTCATTTGCACCTGTAATGGCTCACAGCAGTTGGTGCCTCTACGATGGATGGCCAACCAAAGTGTGCCTTTTGGCTTTGTTTGAAAGTGCCAAGTTTGTTTTTCCCCCTTCCCAGTGTGTCCATGCTACCTGTCCTGATCCTCTTTACCATCCCTCATGTGAGTAAAACGGAATCACCGTGCCTCCCTGGCACCATTTTTTTGATTGGATTGGATCAATAGGGCGATCTTCCAAGCCGCACATTAAGGGGCATTAGAAAAAGGTTACAATAAAGTGCATTGCCCTCCTCTGGTACTAGGAGAGGGTGGATCAATTGTGGCTCATCACAATGTTGTTTAGCAGAAGTGACACCTGAACAGTGATCGCTCTCACTCGGCGACATGGTAAGTAGTTTTAGACCACTAATGGCCAGTGCCAGTCAAATGTCAGTGGAGCACTTTGTTGTCGCTTTGTATGATTCGTAGCAACGGCAATCGTACATATATTAAATGGAAAAACAATAATAAAATTGGCTCTCTATAAAGACAAGCTGTACCCCCAAAAGTCTGCATTCCCTGCGGAAGTATCTGCAAATTTCCCCACTGTGGGACAATCAAGGATTATCTTATCTGGGTGGCAGTCACATCTCCTGACATTTGAAGAAGCCCCTCCCCCTGTGTGTGGGGAACATCGCCTGCAGCATCTGGAAGCTGAGCTGGCACATGGCGCCGAGGTGCATCGGGCACCAGCGTAGCGGAGCGCTGTGCCACCGTGGGCTCCCTCAATACACATACGCAAGGTCAGCTGGACCGTTTGCTTAACTTGAACTTTAGTAAACTTGTACACATGCATGCATTTCACCTGGTACTGCTCCCGCCGAGCACCTCCCTGCCACAGCCAGGTGCCCAAAAACAATGCAGACCTCCACACTCACCAACTGTTCCAAGCAATATAGTTGTCCAAGAATGGTACTGCTCAAATATGTGACTTTCCTCGTGCACTCCGCTCCAACTCTCCAACAGTTGCCTTTCTTGGTGAGCTATTTTAAGACACGTCATGTCACGTATCTCATGAGTTATGTTTATGCAATAAACTGAACTTTACAATGACGGTGATGTGCAGACTCCGATTTTTGGTGTGGGTACAATAAAAGTTACAAAAAAATGCAGTTGGCTTTAGCTTTTACTGCGGTGATTCATGAGGTCGCACATAATACGATTCTTTTTGGTTTTAAGGAAAGTAAAAAAAATAAAAATAAAAAATGCTGTCAAAACAGCAAAGCGCAGCTCATTAAAGAGCCCCGACAGGCACATTTGATATGTACGCAACAACTGTCTCTCTTGACATATTAACGTGCTTTACGACAAAAACACTGCTTCATATTTTATCCATGGGACTAGCTGCAAAGCACAACCTTTAGATGTGGAGTCAAGAATCATCTTCATCATGTATCCGGGGTAATATTATTATTATTTGCTCAGTTGATTCACCGCGTCTTTACGTGCGATACATAAACAATCAGTACAAGGGCAGTTTTAGATCTAAAGCACTGGCTTCATTTTCAGGTGACGCAAGAAAATGAATGTCTTCATTATATCGGCTCAGTTGCTGTGTATTGGTTTTTCATGGACGTACATACAGTATATACAAAATTCAGTCTATGCAATTCCTTCAAATATTGCCTTTTATGATGTTTAGAAGTTATAACCCACTGCAAGAGTACATGTTCCTACAATTGCGGACATTATACTTAGGTATACAGGTTCTCTACCGCATTTGATTGGAAGTTGAGTTTATCACTCACAATGACGCCTCGAAACCGTTTATTATACACGGCGGAAGAACTGTGGGGGATGGGCCGGCCATCTATCCCCCTCGGTTAGTGACAGCTCATACACAACATTTACTGCTCTTCTCCTGGGCACTGCAGGGCTAGTGAAAGATATGAAGTCAGAGTGACTGTCTACCCTCTAATGCTGAAGGTATGAAAAGGCTTTCATTATATTATAATGTTTTGCCGCCCTCCCCCACCTGTAAAAGACAGTCCTGGGCAGGCCTCTGAAAAAAAATATGTAAAAGGGCTAGTTGAGATTACCAAATATGTTTACGCCCTAGTTTCCTCCAGTACTACTGTGATTGTTATACTCTGTTGTCTGCAACTTTTAACTGACAGTGTGTCACTACATTATAACAACAGCTAAAAAGACGATGGTGATATGGGAGAGTCAACAACTTCTATTATGCAGATAAGGGTTTCTAAAAATGTAAATTAAAAAAACAAAAATATAACCATCACCATATTTGTCAGTCTGCCTTGTCAGCCTTGTGAGTGGCTCACCATTCGTGTCTTCCCTACCTCTGCGTCAGCCCTAAGCTGGGATACAGACCCTACCTGTGACATTGACGACACATTATTCAAATATGCAAAAATTCTTAATATCACTTCCTTCACAGGGTACAATGCATGAAACTGTACATGCACAAACATATATAAATGTTTATGTTTTAATGTATTCTTTCTATTCTGTTAATTGTAATGGTTCATATGAAAGAAGCCTATTCACAAAGTCTGCTTAGTTTTTTTTTTGTTTTTTTTATCGTTAACTGTATGTGGCGTGTACCCCAATGGTCATGAGTTGTCCGTTTAACCATGTAAACACTGTTCCGATGCTCCCTGTGGTGAAGTGGTGAAGCATGAAAATACACCTGCAGACATACAACCAGAAACCTGGACACATACATATGCAAACGTACGAAAAAACAAGCTTCTCATGTATGCTGTTATGCAGGCTTGGTTGTTGCTAGCTCTAGTAATATTAGTTCAAAGCATGCAATACATACAATATGCTACTTATAAGGATGAGTATGCCCCTGCACCAAAGGTATAACTGTACATTAAAATGCTGAAGATGAACACACACCCTCTCTCTCTTTCTCTCTCATACCATTTACTCTTCCATCTTAAGCCATTACTGTCATCAGACTGGAGCTCACCGACTTTGATAGTGCATGAACATGTCCTGTGCTGAAATATTAAGGGCAGGAGGGAGTCAGTGACTGATGTGGAAAGCAGCATCCCCCCCCCCCGTGTCAGGCAGTGATTGATGTTCAAAGAATGGTCCAAAAAGCCGTGACCAACTCGCCTAACAGCCAGCAGCACCTTCCACTTCCCCCATGTGAAGGTGATATATGCAGAGATAGGAAGAACTTATTATACACAGTCATGTGCATGAACGAATGTCTATCCTTAAATGATTAAAATCTACCAAAAAATAGTCACAAGTATGGCCTCTGTTGTTTTAATCGTTCAATATATAAAGCACACGGAAATGTCATGGTTGCCATCATATACAAACCAGAACGCGCTGATTTGTGTTGTTTTTGTCTCATGTACATCAGGGCCATTTGTTCTCGCTGTTCCTTTTCCTATCTGACCTTCACAAGCACAAAAATAAATAAAGAAAACTTTGTCTTTCCTGCTTCAGTGGGTGGCTGGGGTTATGAAAAAAAGGTTACGGATAAATGAAATGCCTCTGTCAACAATGCTATTTTTACATGGGGGGGTTGTTTCGATTAAAATGTCATTGCCTCTGTTCATTTTCTTTGATGTTTCTGTTGAACTTTACACACTCGACTTGTTCAGTCCATAAAATATGAATTATCCTCGCAGGATTCCGAAGACCTCTTTGTGTATCTACATGCACACACAATCAGACCCCGCAATATTAACACACATTCCCACTGTGAGCCCATCCGTCATATGTCTTGCAAAAGGGTGTTTTATGATGGGAATCATAAAAGTATCGTATGTCTGCAGTAGAATTAGCATTTAAGATCATCTTTTTGCAAAAAATTGAGCATTACGGCGGCGACAGGCCTCCAGGGCAGAAAAAAGTTATCCAACAAAATAAACAATCATTACGAGTTTTGTTGACATGCATTTTAAAAACATCTCCATTTCCTGAGCTTATCACACCTTGAAAAGTTGTATGCAATCCACCAAATGATGAGTTGCGGATGGAACGCTCATTGTTGAACACAATTCAAAAAGTGCATTCATTTACCCCAGGCGCACGACTGTGACGGAAAACAAATTAAAAGCAGTGCAGCGTCCAGTGATGGAATGAATGGAAAGGCACTTAAAGAGCAGATGATGAGTTTGCTGGTGCATGCTTTGATAGGGCGGCTGGACGAAATGGCTGTGGCAGACATGGCTTGAAAAGCTTTGAAGATTGATACAGGTAAGTGGAAAAATGCAAGCAGGGATGCCACGTCAATTAGGGTGCAAAGAAGAGCGCTGCCTGACTACGGGAAGCTCATTAACACAAAGGTCAGTTTCATCGGGCCCCCAAGCTGTCGTTATTCTCATATTACCAGCACGGCCTGAAATAAAAAGGCGTACTGGGCACGCATTTGCCAACATCAGGCTGTACTCAGATCAGACGGTGCAGGTAGAGATATTAAACGCATTGTCACACAGCTTACACCACACACACACACACACACACACACACACACACACACACACACACACACACACACACACACACACACACACACACACACACACACACACACACACACACACACACACACACACACACACACACA
>JAFBJU010001301.1:262979-351870 GCA_016785305.1 Colistium nudipinnis
ACACACACACACACACACACACACACACACACACACACACACAAACCCATTTAGGCACACAGAGGCACAACAGCAGTTTAGCTTTTTCCCCCAAAAGGCATTTTTAGAAAATGCAGAGCAGGTAGCAGATGCTTGTTAAAAAAAGAGATTGTTGCCATTGTGTTTGTGCAAAAGAGTTTTATCGGGGCTGGCACATGGTTCCATGAGGCCGACATAGAGCCACATACCTAATATCCACCAAATACAATGCAACTCTGTTTGCTGGTTTCAGACCAATGCTGTTGTTACTTTATCATCTCGGGTCCACGCAATTTCACAACACTACCGCGCCCCATCTGAGCACCCACTGTCGCGCCGCCCCTAAAATGGTCGTGCCAGGTACATTCTTAGCACGCTGCTATCTTGAGGCGGTGTAACAAGAACTGGTCTGGGGTCAGTGGTGCAGAATATCACTGTTATTTTGTAGGCACGTTATGGAGAGAGCAATATGTGCCACGCAGAGCACAAAGGGCATGTGCGCTCGTTGCTTTTTCTTTTTTTTTTTACAAATACACAGAGGCTCTGCTGACACCATTTCACTTTGCAACTAACCCGATCCGTTTCCTCTGCAGAAAAGCCTTCCCTCTCACTACCCGGTAAATGCACCATGATAATAGCAAGCCGTCAAAGTTCAAGAATGTCTGGCTTTTTGACGGCAATGGGAGATGACACTCCGGTTCATTGCAAAAGGTATGCCAAAAACACAGCCATGATTAAGAGAGGGAGTGAGAGCAAGGCCTTCAGAACCCTGCGGCTGACACAGTGTACATTCATCAGCATTAGTTTCAAAAAAGACAATCATGGAAACAATAACATTTTGACAAGTGAGGAGCTATCAAAGATGTCAAGCACAATCTCAGCTGGAGTTTGACCCCCAACCCTTGACCTCCACGCCAAGCGCGTGGGGGATAAACAGTTTATTGGCTGAGTGAGCGCGAATGGTTGTTGCACAAGTAGCCGTCATCACTGATCGTGGGTTCAGCAGCCAGTGTTCCCCCTTATATCTTCTGACACATGTCCCTATCCTGTCTCCCCCATGTTATTGGAAAGTGCCGATGAGAAATATATAATATAACAGCACGACATGGAAACTGCCACCTCTGTGCTCGAAGCCTGGCTCTCAACTCAACTGTCAGGATGTAAAAGACAAAATGCCTCTTGTTACCGTGCCTGGGCGTGTGGCTCCGACTCAATTTGTTTTCGGGAGACACACTTCCAAAGGTTGAGAGTCACCTGACTGCATCCCTTTGCTCTGTTTACTCTCTCTGTGTATTGTCACTCAAGCTCTCCCCTCCTTTTTTTTGTGTGCTTTACCTTCGTCTCTGTGGATATTCCCAAACTGTTTGTGCCCACAGGCAGCTATTCCACTTGTTTATCCCTTTCCCTTTCAATAACAGAATGTGGATGACGATATTCAAATTCTAGTTGACAATACCGCCAAATCCACTCTCTTCAAGATTCCATCAAGCACTTAAGTCTGCTCAAGTCTCTCACTTTAAACAAAGGGATACTGAATTTGACAGGCTCAAGCGATGCAGTATGATTTATGCCGGTGAAGTGTATTGATGCCTGGTTTGTTAACTTTATTCAACAACACAAATTAGTACAACACTGCTCCAATGTAGCGCTACTGAATAAACTTGTGCCCTGAAATCAGTAGACACATCAATATGTAAGGAGTCCAGGTAACGAGACATAATAATATAATATAGATCTAAAAACACGCACTGAAAAAGGCTCACTTAATTATTAAGACTGCATTGAACAGTAAAAAACAGCGGAATCAAATATATGATTTGTTCCAGATACATTCAGATGGATTGTTTTCAGGCTTTATAGTTTGAGGACAAATACCGGCTAACCTGTAGGATTTATTTGGTTGACGTTCCAGTCTTACAGTGGCATAACTTGAAAACCACTGATTTCACTTACTGGAAAACCTTTGCAGGCTTGGACTGTTTTTCTACCAAGGGAAAGGTCACATCATCCTCAACGAGATCAATAGGATTCTCCGGAAAAGAAAGTGCCCTCTCGATACCCATTTCATCTATTTACTACACCATCTGTATTGTAAATGCAATAAATATAGAAAACATCAACGACAGAGTTGCACAGGTGTGCAGTCAAATGAAATTAGATTTAAGGTCAGCCTGCATCTGAATCAAAGTCAGGAAAAAAAACACACTATATTGATCCCAGAGGTTAAAGTAGGAACGCCACTGACAAAGCAGTTCTCTGCTAAGTTCTCTGCTCAGTTCCATTATGACGTTAATGGGAGCATCAGTGAGTCCAAATCTTGGATCTATGCAGTTTTTTTTTTTCATTTTTGAGGAAGTCCCATTTGCTATCCGAGTAACTGTGAACTGTGATTTTTTTACACCAGACCAAGGTCTTTCCCGAACCTAACCATGTGTACTGTATGTGCTACTAAAACTTGAATAATTCCATAGTCACTAAAAGCGGAAGTTGCACTGCCAAACCAAATCTACAGTATCCTCCTATTTTTGTCTTTTAAAATGTAGAAATATTCACAAAATGTGCACTAACTAGGAACAAGGTGACACGTGAAGGAAGAAATAAGGCAACGCTGCCTTTTGCTATTTTCAAATGGCTTCAACCAGAATGAATAAGTGGCACTCTGCTGACTTACAAGGTCCACGTGGCTGGTTATTGATAATAATTAGGATAATTACAAAATCTGTGGAACAGAAATGGAGTGAGGCAATACCGCATCCTCCTTAGTACAACGAAATGCCCCCCTTTAACTCCCAATGTACATAATGTAAAAGATCAAATCTGTATTAAGTGTTACAGTTTCAGTCATTCTCACTTCCATTCCCTATCTAATGATTTCATTATTTTATGTTGCCTTCACCCTTATCCAATCTTACACCAGGGGCAGAGGACTGAAGACCATTCTTCCTTTAAATGGAACACTGATTGTTTTTCATGTTTATTCAAAACCCACGGGTCAGCAGCCTCCCATAATCTGCTGTTTCTTCCAAGGACAATTTGGGGGATATCATGAATAAAAATGATCCTAATAATATTGCAGTGAAAGGACCCATGGCAACTATGAATACCATTAGAGCCTGATCAGAGGCCGTTAGTGTCATTATTATAAGGCCACAGCAACAGCATAGGGCCGGCCTGAGCGACTCCGGAGGCTGGCTGTTTACACTTCTCCGCCATTGGTTCTTTCATATATCCTCTCATCCTCAAAGCACTGTACCCTCAATTGTTCTTTGTGGTATAATAGAGTTTTGGTCCCTGGAGGCATTGTTATTTATATTTGTGTTAGATAAAGTATTCCTCTTACTTCTCCAGTTTAACTCAGATTGATAATATCGAGAACAGAAATATGAGGGAAAGTCGTTGCCTCTTTGGGAGTATCTGCTCTGTGAAGAGGGCTGCATGGAGCAGTCACAGCAAATTTGCCATCCTCCAATACCCTTGACCTACATGGCAAAACTTCCAGGGCAGACGAGAATTAAAAGTAAGGGGAAAGGTACAATTATGAGCAAGAAAAAAATATTGTATTTTCCCTTCTAGGGTAGGGGGGTGACTGTTCTCATAATATAAACATAAAGAACAGCATAAGGACTATACTGCAAAGGGTTTGTTCTTACTGCAATCTCCTAGGGAAGGAGGGGGTACCCGCAAAGGTTGTCCGGACCATACAAATGACCAATATTCTGCCTCGAGCCTGACATTCCTAAGCTGCATAGCTATTATTATGCATGGTTTGGAGTTTTTACAGTGACCACAGCTTAGTTTTGTTAATGTGGTATGGAATGAATCTCAAGGTCAAGGCCAACCTCCGCCAACACCCTTGACATCAACATTTTTTCCTCATTAGGCATTGCTGCTTGGACCACGTTCCAGGTTTCATGGGATTTAAGTGTTCGTCTCTTGACTTTGAGGCCTACACACATTATGTGCGGCTGTGTGAGGAGTAGGCACATCAGTTCACACCGGTTCCTTTCGACCCTTTAAAGCAGTAATGTATTGGCAGCTTCGTAACGGAGCAGAAAAAGTGTTGAAGCGAAAAGGCGAATTTTCTTGCCATGAAGCAAGCGTGTGGTTTGGGAACATGGAACTGTTGAAATGAACATTCATATATTAGCAAATATCTGCATGATACCAGCAAGTGTCCATTTTAAAACTGATTGAATCTTTCAAGATAAATGTCATTCTATATGTGGGTATGATTGCTGCTTAATTACTTTCTGCTAAAACCATAAAAAAAAATCACTACGGTTAACTTTTTACATCACAATAATCCAGCAGTATTTCCCTCTCAGCTCTTTTCATATCCCTGTAGAGTGATCCTAATATACTTACTACACAGGACAATATTTGAACAATTGTGTTCTCAAAGCAACTGTGAATGGGAGGTTAAACATCACATATATTGTCAGCTGTTTCCACTGTGACCCAACAAAGACCCCCGGTAATTTGTAGAGATTGATAATTGTTTGTGAGTTCATATTTTGACAGATATTATGGAAAACAGTGTAATTAAGGATTATAACCCTAAAGGGAAACACACTGGTCAAAGCCAGTTTGCCTGCCTAAACTGTCTTCATTAATTATTTAGTAATCAGCTAAATGTAATTGCTTTCCAACACCTTAGATTACACTGTCTTTGTAATGCTTTTGATGTATCCCTTCAAGCAGTTTGGCGGCGAAGCCTGTGCTCGACATGGCTTGTCGCTTCCCCCCATTTTATGAGCGTATTTGCCAATCTCTCTCACTTTAGGATGTGGACGTGTCAATATTAAAAGGGCAACAGCACGTGACGTTATACCAAAACAACCGATTGCCCTGCGTGCCTCTGATTTCTATGCCAGGGCCTCCGAGTCTTGTCTAAAGCGGCCATTCACAACATTTTTCAGTCTCGCGACACTGTATTTGCACACTGAGACCTTGAGGCCTGTGCTTGGACCTCAGTATTTCTAGATCTGCGGATGCTCACCTAGACTTCGGGACAAGTAGAGCGGGTTTGATGACCTGGGTGTCCGTGGGAAGAATTGAGGTACTGCAGTACAAGGAGGCCTACAGGGGTGATGTGTTGGGGTTTTATTGGTTACCTGAGTCTTGCATAGCCTAAAGCAGAGATGGCCACAACAAAATGTGTCCTCACTACTCAAGGGCTGCATTGTGACCATGCACTTCCCCCAGTGGGATACTATCACCCCCTCATTTAATTAGCCAGCAAAACAACTAATTTAATGGAAAGGACTAAATATATACAGGCAATCAACGTTTATACCAATTGTGTACTTGTTTACAACTGTGAAACCAATAATTAATGGATTTTTGTAAATGGACTCGCCGGCAGCACACGTGTGGGCCACCAGTTACCCATCCCTGTCCTAAAGGGGAAGTTTGAAAATACAGCATGTGTGTTAGTGTGTACGTGCATGGAGACCTGAGTTGATGTGGAAGTGTTCATTTATCCCATGCATGAAAGAAAGAGGAATGGAAAGAGCCTGCACATCGTCCCGTGCGTCTTCAGCTGGTAGCATGCAGTTCCATGGCCCTGCATTCAGTCTTGCATTGCTTTAAGGACTTAATGATGTGCGGAACATATGCAGAGCCTGGTGAGTGGGTGGCTTAGTCTGGGCTCTTGCGATACCGTAAAAGAAGTGTTCAATATAATTTTGACACTCAGCCTGATTTGAGAAATAACGGAGTTTGACTGAGTTGACTGACTGTATAATGACATAAAAGCATGAGCTTAACCTCATGTTTGTGTGTCTCCTTTATCGGGCACCAGGATTTGGAAAATTTTACCATCAAATTGCTGGTCTTGAGCAAGAAATGGAACGCAGCAGGGTGACAAGTAGGTTGGATGAATATTTCTCAGCCTTAACGGAAGGCCTAATAATACTCAGCTACAGATATTTTAAGAAATCTTAACCCACACGCAATTTCTCTGTGATCTAAATGTTAAAAAAACAGACACCCACACCAAATATTTGAAAACTTAATTATAAAATATGTGTTTTATATAATTGCAGGCAAGTGTTCGCATGTTTGTAGAATGAATCTAGGATTTGTTGTTGCTGTACTGTACTGTATCAAGTTCAAAATCCCCATACGCATTGCAGGGTCTTCCTTGAGAGACAGGAGGTGTGTTGCATATTGATCTTGATTTAATAATTACATGTCCTTATTTTTTGGACATAAATGTGTTTATAACCAGGGGTGCTTGTAACTGCTGTGTCCCATTCCCATGCTATATTTTGCTCTAATTGTGTACTGGAGTAATGTACAGAAACTCCCCTGAATTCACACGCAAACCTCCCTTATATTAACCGAAACAATAGTCTCTACCACCCCGTGGGAATGGTGTTGCTTTGTGATAGGATTCCCCTAATGATAGACAAACAGCATATCACTTTTGTCCCTAGCAACGCAATCTTACCAATGAAAGTGTCCAAACCGTGAAAGCCCCGAGGTTAAAAGGACGACAAGCACTTTGAGCACAACGTTTGTGAGGGTGTCCAGCTTTTTTTGCCGCACGTTTGCACACGTCACGTGGATCTGCAGGGAGAGGAGAAGCCAGTGTGCTTCTCATGAGAGAGAGAGAGAGAGAGAGAGAGAGAGAGAGAGAGAGAGAGAGAGAGAGAGAGAGAGAGAGAGAGAGAGAGAGAGAGAGATGACCACCAAATGAAAGACAGTTACCAAGTTGTGATCACGGTCAAACCTGCCGAGCATGTTCGCATGTGAACATGATTGCTACAGTGCCACGCCCCAATTTCTGCCTCTCTTATATTGCCGTAAATGTCCATCACAAAAATCAATATACGTTTTCTGAGACCTTGGTACAGACGCATAACATGTACATAAACCTCACATTCTAGCTCAAATTATTTGAACACTTCAGATGCATTCATTAAGACACTGTAAATATATATATTGTTGCTATGCAAAGATCTGATGGCCTACTACAAACATTCATGCTGCCCTGCTTTCACACTCTTGACACACAGACGTCAAAAAAGCCAGCATGCAGATTAATACTGTGAGAAGGGCAATATGTAGACACCCTTAAATGAGTTGCACAGTCTAAAATGGGTTATCTTTGAAGAAGGTTTAACGGACGACATAGAAATGCAAATGAACATCACAGGCTTCTTCTGATTTACAGACGACAAATTATTCTTCACTGTCTTGTGTGCTTAAGATCAGAATCGAAATCAAGAAGTGCCATAAAAACAATAATTACCATCTTTTGTATCATTTAAGCGCAACAGACACGATTATGGACCACAAGACATCTCTAAGAGGAACAAACACACATGGTTTATTTTACTACTACTTACTGAGTGCGGCAGAAAAGCTTTGTATTTTGCTTTTAACCTTGTGGCTTTTCACTGTTTCACCCAACAGAGCAGTATGTCATTGAATAGACCTGTTTTTGTTCCTATCTATATTCTGTCATTCTTAGCCTGCAGTTACCTGATTTATATACAACAGAATTCTAACCATATGGTGAATTCTTGTGTGTGGGTGTGGGGTGGGGGGGGGTGTATTTTATGATGATGTAGCGATAAAATAATACATCCTTTCTGTAAAACTGTTCCCTTCCAAGATGTCAATTAAATAAAACAAGTCTTGTACTTAGATAACTATCTGATCTTAGATCATATGTATTGGCAAATGCTAGGTCAAACTAAGGCCTTGAGGTCATTGGGGATGCCAGCACTAAATCTTAACAGAGAGAACCACTATCCGCTGCTGAGACAGTAGACGTAACTCCTTGCTCTGTCTCGGATAACAGAGGCACCCGGATTGTATTGCTATGCCAACCAAGGTCAGATATATGTCTGTTATTCTCCCAGAATGGAGCAAAGGGGAAAAAAAACTCCACACAGTGATTGGACAAACGCTGAGTTATGTTGCATATTAATAAAATAATTCTATGTGCTGTAGATTTGGTAGGTATGAGCCTATTTGGACATATATATGTTATGGCATTATCTACGGAGCTTTAAAGACCATCCCCGTAGGACAGAAACTCCAGACTTTAGGTTTTCATCAGGACAAAGCATGCACTTATATTTCCTACATTCCCCTAGATCTGCAAGAAAACCCCTTGCATATCTTGCATAGAAGAGGTTTACGCGTGTTGCATGATTTGATCGCACTGAGCCATTCAATTAGAAAAACAAGAGCAAGGAGTCACAAGGAGTAAAAAGAACGTCTGGCAAGACAGAAGCGGAGGGTCATGACCATCTAGACTGAGTACACACGCCAACGGCAAAAGTACACAGAATAAGGGCTGAATCAGGAAAAGGAAAACAACAAGCATCACGCAAGGCAATTATACAAAAGCCAGGCATTACAACTGTATTGCCAAAACCACTCACGTTAATCGGTATGTTTAATTCACGAATACTGCATTAAAACTCCCTTTTTCTGAAGAGCAAAATCGGTGTTTTTAATGTGCCCGTAAAGAGGGCGTGTCTGTGGAGGTTCTCAGTCATCCAGGTCATGGTAATATTAAGTGCGATTCAAGTAGGCAACTGGACTGGTTGAAGATTTCTTGAAGACGTTTCACCTCTCATCCGAGAGGCTTCTTCAGTTCTAACTAGCTGCTGGAAAAGTTCAGGTATTTATCCCCTGCAAAAAAATAATAGCTAATCAGAGGATGAGTACCTAATTAGAGGACCATTGTGTCAAACTTGCAGGTCGTTGGCCATCTGGCCCAGATTCAGGTTATGGGTTTCGCCCGAGTCTAGGTGTAAATGAGGGTTGTTGTTTTCACCTGAGCTATCCTTTGAGTTATTGTTCTTGTTTACCTTCCTAGGAAGAGAGTGAAGGACAGCATTGTAAGTGGCTGAGAGATGATGTCTTAAACCAATGGTTTCTCTGTTCTAGCAAAGATGGCTTCTTTTACTCCTCTTTCAAACCATCCGTCTTCCCTGGCCAGAATGTGAACATTTTCATCCTCAAATGAGTGTCCACTGTCCTTCAGATGTAGATGAACAGCTGAGTCCTGGCCAGAGGAGGTTGCTCTTCGGTGTTGTGACATGCGTTTGTGCAGTGGTTGTTTTGTTTCTCCTATGTATAAATCACACAACAGACAAACAGTCCTCAGTGCATTGGACTGCATAAACCACATTGCTCTGTTTGTGACTAGGAAGCTTGTCCTTAGGGTGGACCAGCTTCTGCCTCAGGGTGTTGGTGGGTTTGAAATAAACCGGGATGTCGTGTTTGTTGAAGATTCTACGGATTTTTTCGGAGACTCCAGTAACATACAGAATAACCGTGTTTTTCCGCTTGCTGCCGTTTTCTTCTACGTTCGCCCTCTTTTGCCTGGTAGTTTTAACGAAAGCCCAGTTTGGGTAGCCACAGGTTTTGAGGGCTGCCTTGACATGGTTCTGTTCCTTCTGTTTGCCCTTCGTGTTTGTTGGTATTGTGATTAGCTATTCATCTCGCTGAGGATAAATACCGGAACTTTTCCAGCAGCTAGTTAGAACTGAAGAAGCCTCTCGGATGAGAGGTGAAACGTATTCAAGACATCTTCAACCAGTCCAGTTGCCTACTTTGAATCGCACTTGATACTGTAAAGAGGGCTAATATTCCTAATTTCAGTATTCCCAATTGTAAGCAGCAAACGGCAATCCATTTTCCCTTTTTTTTCTTACTCTGTGTAGTCTAGCTCAGCACAGCTGGGGCATTCTGGTGTTCTGTCAGACATGATTATAGTTACATCTTCAATGGCCATTCAGTTGGAGCTCAGCCCTTAGAAGATAAGTATTTCAAAAAGCATAGTCTTTTAGAGCTTACACCGTTCATCCCATCTGGTGGGCCATTTCATCAGTTGCATATTTGCATTTGTACTTGTATGAGGTAGTTGAAATAAAGTCCCCACGCAAAAAATGGACACAGAAGATATTTTGCATTAAGTATTCTTGCAAAAAAAAAAATCAAACATAAATAATATTTTAAGGGTGAAAATCCAGACCTTGTTGAATATGCAAATATTGTTTAATGCTATCATGATTGGTCACTCTTTTGCAGCATCTGAGTCCATGCTGCAACAGTAATTTATCCAACATTCAAGAGCGAAGGGAACTTGTTGTGCTGGACTACACAAACAAGATGAAATCAGACCACAATGGCCTAGATGTCTCACTCAGAGATTTAGTGTAGGGAAGCAAGGGACAAGATAAGGCAGGACACTGACAGCTTGTACCCCTTGCAGGCCAAATCCCCGACCCCTGTTGTCCTTCCAAGTTAGGAAGCCGTCCAAGCTGATAGACACTGTTGTGTGTGTGCCCCGTCTGGGACCCAGAAATGCGTAGCCTTGAAAGCTTTCTCACTTTAGCTATTTATTCTTCTGGAAGCCATCTTTAAACTAAATCATTGCACTATCCCATATTTTATGTCCTTTCTGGGGTTTTTTGTCCCCGAGCTATATCGCATCCTGAGTAGGAGGAGCTCTCCACGTCGTCGTTCCAGCTATCCGTCTGTGCTGGGGATACTGGACGTACACGTCGTCTGTACTCTATATTATTCTCTCTATAGGTTAATATATTCAACACCTCATGGTTGCAACATGGTGATGCGTGAATGCAAAAATAATCACAACCTTAATGGATAGATCCTTGTAGTTTCAATCGCAAGATGTCACAATACAATTTGACTTGAGTCAGTGCTGACCACAGTGTGATCTCTTTATGGTGTAATCTTTCTTATTTGTTACTATTGGAAGAAGGTCTCCATACTCTCGACCATTTGACCATGCAATTAGTATCGTGACATCCGTCATACAAATCACCAAACCTTAAGGAAGTATTCATTTGAACCCGAACCAGGAGTTCTCGCCAAATCGAAATGACTTTGGTTACATAACCACAGTGCAAGACACATAATTAGCCAGGGTTATTTTTTTTGCAGTGGTTTGTAGCAGTTTATGAAGGGAGACAGACTGGAAAACACTTGAATAGGATGTTATCCCAGAGTTTAGTTACAAATGACACATTTCATCATTTAATGATTATCGCCAATTGTTTATATAATATTGATATACATTTAGAGTTAAAAAAGTCTAGATTCTGACAGAGCACAATATTCCAATTCTTAAAATGTAGTTAACCGTCCAATGCCTTCGCTTATACGTCAAACTGACTATAAATCATCATCTCAGCTGCTCAAGATTAGCTCATTAGCACTATGTTCATTACCACAGAAAAAGCGGATTTAAATATTACCTTGACCTCTTCCCCAATTTCTATAGGTTCACATTTTATTTCATGGTAAAAATATCTTAATCATAGACTAATACCAAACTGGAAATTTGCTTTCAAACTGGTGAAAAGGTGACCAACCACACCATTCACCATAACGAGGAAACTGGCCGGAGTGCACGATGTAGCACAAAAAAAGGAGTGCCGTTGGAATGCCTCTCATTACATTTTAATGGTGTGTCTTCTGAGAGGGCTTTAAAAGCTGTCCGTCTCTTTGGGGCTGCATGGTAATTGAAAAGAGGTTTCAATCTGGCGCATTGAAGCCAACAGGGATATTTCGGAATCTAGTCCCCCACTTTAATGAGTTTGTTCATTAAAAGTTGAACAATTTCCTAAAATAAATATATAGACAAAAAAATATAGCGACATTGGAAAAAAATGAGAGAACGCAAAATGAAGCGATCTTTCCCTAACCCCTTGCTTGGCCTGATCAGATCTGTCAATTCTGACATGAAAATGGTAATGGAAACCCTCTTTTCATGATCAATTTTCAAAGGGGCTCGTCAAAATAGCTATGGATGCAATTTAGCGGTGCTTATGATGACTTGTAGAGTGCCTTCTTCAGTTTCATAATCATAATGTAAAGAAAAACGCAGGCCACACCTGAGTTCTTGCCCATATTTTAGCTGTCGATTAACAAGTCATGGTCACATATCTGCAGAGTTCACAACAAATAAACATTCTCAGGAGTTGGTCTGAAAAGGAGTGTTTCAGACGGTTGAATATATATATATATATATATATATAATGGTGAAAGACTAATTACCTTCTAAATACAATGGTAGAGAAATGGGAAAGTTTAACAAATCTTCAACAATAAATTCAGATTTTGATTCAGGTTTTGAATGTCAAAACATTTGATCTACATTTCATAAGCTACTTCACCGCAGAGCTTGACGGCTCATCAAGTTGCACGATCCCTGCTGTCGCTCACACATTAAAGGGACAGAGAGGGAAATCTCAACCTGAATAAAACACATCCCCTTCACATCCCCTTTCCACGGCACTGGGGCCGTGGAAACACATTTAGTTTTTAATTATCCATTGATGATTGCATATGAGCATTCTATTGGGGTTAAGTCTCTGTGGCCAGATGATGAATTAAGTTCAATATTATTTTATTACAATAAAGTCAGCTTTTAACAAGTTGTTTTTTGGTTGGACCCACTAAAAGGGCAGAAAACCGTTGAGTTTTTGAAGAACAAGATGTTTTTTGAACTCAAAGCAAAAATATATGAAAACCGAAGGCAATGCTGTTTGTACAGGAGGCAGCTTTGGCTCATGTGGCAAACAGGCAACAGTCCCAATGAAAAATGACTAACCAAGGGGAGTATTCAAGTAAGTCAAGTCAGTCCCAAAATGTAAGGGGTCAGGTTAAAGAGCCAAAACACAAGAACGAGCACAGGAAAAAACTACATGAAGGCACAGGCATAGCTACCTGATGCGACGAGGCCCTTGATTGTAGGTGGATCAAACCAGCTCCACCTTCCACCACACACAAATAAAATAACAGAGAAGGGGAAGGAAAGCCCTCGATTTGCATGTCATCTTTGCTTGGTGACCGTGGGAAGAGCCCCGAGGCATCCTGAAGAGAATATCCATCTCACTGGCCTGGGTATGGCTTGTGTCCTTCCAGGAGGAGAGAGAGAAAACCTTGCTTTGAGAAGGACTCCTGCACAACTCTGCTTGACCTCCTTCCAGAGTGCCAAGTTTCAGGAAACGGAAGTATGGAAAATAATTCAATTAACAATCAACTTGCCAAGCATCTAAATATCATATCGGGACCTTTCCAGTCACTGACCTCAAAGTCTGCCCTGCCAAAAACTCAACTGATGTGACAAATATCCAGTAAGCTTTTTTAATTGGCACTTTTTGTCTTTAATTAATTATTCTTTTCTTCGTCTTTCATATAGACCATTGCTCCAAACGTGTCTGGACTGGGTGTTGACACCAGTGAGCTAAAGGTGGCCAAAATTGTTTAAACCCTGCCCATACTATTTCTTCCATGTGGTTTTTCATGTAAAATGTATTTTTCCTGCCCCTAACATCATCACTTGCAAGATATAATGTTGAACCTAATCTGAATTTATAGAATATCTCCATGGACAGTAGTTGGTTTAAAAGTCATTTTTTCTCATCTATATTGAATCATTATCTGCAGTTATCTTCAACCTCCATGAGCACCTTTTCTGCATTCTTATTTTCATATGCTGCCTATAAAACCACTAACTGAAGAGTACTAATGATGTTGAACAGTGTTATTAGGGCGCACAATAATTCTCCCCCCTCTTTTCACGCATCATTCCGTGAGCGTGTTTGGTCCCTTCCATCATTTCACTCCAGGTCTCTTTATCTCACACAGCTAATGTGACATTTATCTGTAATTAGACTCTTACATATTTTAATAGAAAATGATATCCCTTAAGGTCTCCCTGTCATTTGCATGGGCAGGTCTGATGATAATCAGGTCTGAGAAAAAACCTTCTGAATGACATGGGCTGTCATCCCAAATTAGCCGGCACAGAATCCTTATCAGGGGTGTGACCTTCTAGCGCACCGCTCAAAGTTGGGCCACGTGTGGGAAGTGAATGCTCTTTTTGTCTGCATAGATACATTAATATTTGCATCTTATCATATGCCCTATGTGGAGGTACAGTACACTATAGTATATATATGTTAATACCACTAAAGCCTTGGTTTGCAATGTTGTCTTATTTTACTCCTTTAAATAGCATGTATATTGTCAAATGAAGGTACACGTTAGTATTCATCACAGTGTTGGTAAAGCTTCAGAGCCAAAATATGTTTTATATACTGTATATGTATGCAAAACTGAAGCTTACAACTTAGTCAAAGGCCCTGTTATGGTTCTCTTCTGTCCAGTAAAAAAAATCCCTTTTCTTTGTTGACATGGTGTACCATAAATATTCTATGAGGATAAGTGGGTTCGCGAAGCCTGCACGTTCCATGGATCTATTCCTGGGAGGTTTCTCATCGTATGAAAAAAGAGTCCCTATAGTTGGGGATGAGTAAACGCCCAGCGATGTGTGATTCTGTGATGAAAAACCCGAGACATGAAGCAGCATATCACAGCGAGGCATGTTGCACCGTGCGGTTCAGTCAATGAGGAAAAAGGGTGGAGGATGGGCGCGGTCACCCTCTGGGCATTTGTGGCTCCAGCCCCAAATATTCTCTATCAACAGATCGAATCCCTAAAAAAAAAAGTTTCTAGTTGCTTTTGGGTCGCCTGTCAATCAGCTGATGATCCATTCCTAATCTACATCAAATTCATATTTTGGGAGAGATAAAGAAAGACAAAGAGAGAGGGAGAGAGAGGGTGAGCACACCTTTGTTTGCAAAGTTGGAGAAAGTCATTGTCATATTTTTTGAGAATTTCCATTTCATAAATGAGATCGATTCCAAAGTATTCACCGTAATTTCAATTGCACAGCTCATCGTGGCCACCTGGTCTTCATCACAGGTGTGCATAGCACTTTATGTTCCCTGCATGCAGCTAATGTGGCGACGCTGCCTGTGGTGGGACGCAAGATGCAGCCAAGCAGGTATTATGTTATAATGGGTCTCTCAGTGGCATAAAAAAAGAGCCAAAACCTCTGATGGAATAATAGTGACGCACTTAATGTTAATCAGTGAAAACTGATGTTTGATCGCTTCAAGCCAGTAGAGTCTGAGAGAATATGGAAGGTGTTCTTTCTCAGACCACTAGACTAGAAACTGATACTGCCACAGGTTTTTGGGAAAATACAGAATACAAAGGATACAGGGAAAATCTCCACTCACGCAGACCATTCATCTTATTTTCCAGTTAATCAGAGGACCTAAGTGGCATACTTGCGATATATATTGATGGAGCAGATGAGAGATGTCAGAGATGTAGGCTTCTGTATGTGTAAACAAGAAGCTTAAAATGGATCCAGGACCCACTGGGAGGCCAGTGTAAAGATGACAACACAGGCGAGAAGTCCTGCAGGACAGCCTGGAAGCTGAGTTTTGCACCATTTCTAGAAAGTCCAATGGTGACTTGGAAAGGTCAGGGAAAAGAGATGACAATAAATCATGTAATAATTATCAAGTGGGGCTTTGCCAGTGATGAATGAATCAGAATAACAGAGATAAAAGATTTACGAAGATGTATTCATCTTTTTCAAATGATATGAATGAACAGTACAGGACCATGGGGTACACCCCAGGAGAGGGCAGTAGTTTAAGCCATGTCGTGATTAAGCGACAGAGGGAAGAATCTTTAGAAAAACATAGTTGTTGGACTCCCAGAGAGACCAACCCACTGAGTGTGAGTCATTAATCTATGGTTGGCAAAGCTGCAGAAAAGATCCAGCAGCACAATCACACACAACACGGTCCGACATTTTAAGATATTGTTTCAGCTGTTTCAGTGGGATGCTTCTGTTTGGAATTGCAGAAAATGGGCTGATGGGAGACGTTTGAGATTAAAAAAAACATCTTAACATGATTTAATTGAGCAGAGGGTTTTTTTTTTCTTAAATCTACACTACACACTACAATTTGTTATTGGATCAGCTGCTAAGACCCCAACCCAGATAAGACCTTCTCCCAATTATTTTGTACATATACAATATATTTATACTTTTTTTTATTTTAGTGGGATTACAAAGGAGGCACCACAACAATAATACCTTTTAGTGTCACTTTGTGCGCACCAAGATATAGTTGACATTAAACGAACAGAGTGATTTGTAATAAACTGTCTGTTTGAAAACATTAAAACAGGGATTGGAAATGGTGCAATGTTTTATAGAGACCTTCCAGCATTCATGGCTCTATCTATTTTATTTATCCTCTTACGTGCATAACTCTGTGCTACCTTTTCATCCCTTATCTTCAATCTCTCTTCCTCCATATCAGGGGAGCTCTTTCTGTAGAATGATATTAGATGAGTAAGGCGGTTGAGTGAGGCAGATTGGGAGTAAAATGTGAGACAAAGCAATTGCCTTTTCATATTGAATTGGGAATAAGGGACAAGGTGGTCTCCCCCTGCACACTTCTCATGGCTTGGACTTCCTACGGAGGCCAACGGAAAGTCCAGAGATAATTGAAAGGCCTTATCAGTTAGTCTGGAGCAAGCTTTCAACTTCGACATGTGGTTGTTTGTCGTTAAGATTTAAAAAAATGCAAAGCTAACATACATGTGCCGCTGCGCCATGGTGACCTATCTCAGCACCCACACAAAAAAAAATAAAAAAAAGAATATTCTACCAGCTAAAATTAACTAAAGTGTGAGGCGAGCTTTTCCCTTTAACAGTTAGACTTTAATCGGCCCTGATTTAAACCTCCCATTTATCAACCCCTGGTGCTCTGTGGCTTCCTGGCGTCTGATGTAATTCATTTGTATTTTCCAGTGCACAGCGTGTGGCTTTTCTTTCCATGAGTTTTGAGAGACGGACAGAGAAAGGGGGGGAGAGGGACCGAAAAAGGAAGAAAGAAAGACAGCGAGAGAGCTTTGTGGGCTCCGCAGTTCGACGTCTGCCTTTACATTGGGGATTTGCCCACATGCAGTTTGCTGTGCAGAGCAAGGAATGGATTGTCATTCCAGCTTGTGATGTTGACTTTACTCTGAGATTGAGCTTGGGCCCTGGCTTAATTTTGGAGCTGACCCTCAGGATAAAAACAAAAAAGCAGCTGAAAAAGAGAGGGGACTTAAATGGGTGTTACGGTTACATTTTTACACCTCCCTGTCAAAAGACTGGGTGGAAACCATGAAACTTCACCGGGAGGCCTGTGTCAGAAGTGATTTTATGAAGGATATTTGACATATCCCAATTCACTTCCAATTCTTCTGTCATACCTTATTACTTGTAGCCCTTCAGAAGTTCATAAAATGTGTTTTGTTTCGATTTCTTCCATGTGCACTTAGCTTGATTGCATTTTCTTTTCAATATAACAGCTCATTTAATCAGAGAGCATGTTTTTTTAATTGAACCTTTAAATGGATCTAAGAGGAGCAACTCTAGTGAGACAAAATTAGGACTTCTAAAACATTTCAATAAACTTATATATACAATGTGACAAATAAAGGGAAAAATCTAGACGGAATTTAAAGGCCTAGTGCGTTAGAGCAGGGGTCATCAGCGTTTTTCAGGCCAAGGACCAACAAACTGATGGAGAGATGGATATACCCCATACTTTAAAATATTGCGCCTTATTTATTTATATTTAGTGCAATGTATAACCATAGCTACAATAATATGTTGGATTCATGTTGATGTGTATTTGAGGACATTTCAATTTGTGGAAAAAAAAAAATTGTTTTGAATTTGGTTGGAATTTCTTTTTCTTTTTTTCAAATCCTAAAGGTTCACCTGCAGTACGTCCGCAGACCCCTGTTGAAGAGCTCTATGCTAGAGGACTCAAAGTGCAAACGCAGACACGGTTATGGCGGTAAGAAAGTACCAGTTTAACAATACAATGGGATGGAGGATGGGAATGAGTGGGGTCAGCAGCTGCAAGGGCAAAGGCAGCGAGGAAGAGCTCGACCTGCAGGAGACAACCAGGAGAGAGTTACTAAAACAAGTATGGAAGAACAATCTGGAGCCATGACACTAAATTCTCAGAAATGAAACTCCTGTGAGCTGACAGCATCTAACTCCTCAACTGAATGGTCCCCAGGAAATAATAACATCAACTGTGGAAATATTTCATGATCAAGAACTAGTGAAAGGAAATTCTGCTGCATACCAAAGTATATTGGATACTATATAACCATAGTAGTATTCATTTTCATCTGTGAACAAATGCTTTCCTTCTCCCTTTAGCTTTAACACCTAGAGCAGAAGACTTTGTCAAAGCCCGGCATTTATTGACAAGAGCCATTAAAAAAGTTCTAATACAGAACAGCTCTGTGTTAATGCCAGGCCTGCCGTTAGTTTAGCTGCGCGAAATCAGACTGACTGAAAAAAATGGTCCAAAATTGTTTGATTAGTTGCAATTCACTAAACATGTGCATTGCTGGAACAACTGCCAGAATGACTCACTGACACTCACTGTGTCTGTTCCAAACTGCGATGGGGAAACTAAGGCCCTTGTCGGATGTCACCCCACCAGAAGGATATACGGTGGAGGACATAGAAAAGGTGCTGAAAGCCAGTGATGACAAATAAGACCGAAAGTCTCACACGGTGAGTCTCACACCAGTTTGAGGACAAAGCACCGCGAGCACTCTCGGTGATTCCTGGAGACACCAAACAGGAAATGCGACAATGAAAAACACCGCTTCGACAGACCTACTTGAGTTCAGTTGACTGAACTGGGGAAAAAGGACTGTCTGTCAACAATACCATACTCATCATTTAACATGTATTCTGCTATTACAGGTTACAGTACGATGATAAATGAGCACAAATGTTCGTTTGCACCTGCGTTCTTTTATAAATGACTCCAATAGTCTTTATAAAATGAATGCACCTTTCAATGCACACATTATCCGGAGGGTATGGTTGTTTGCTAAGAAAGTCATGGAATTGATTTGTCTATTGTAATTGAATACATGCAGATTCTCCTCTTAAATGTCTTGGTTACTGTGCGATGGACACCCCAGCTGTGAATATTTATAACTTCACAACCTACAAATCAGTCTCGGTACATAACTTCACCACTGCACGTTGCAAGCCATGCTCTAATGTGCTACAGAAATGCATAATATGGGAAAAAAGTTCCAACTATGAATCACGATCTCCCAGCCCACGAACACAATCTTTTCACTTATAACAAGCTTGAGAGTTTTGATAAAAGCACCAGCAAAGTGGGTCTGGAAAACCTTTCTTTAATTTTTTTGTCAAATGTCAAATGCTGCCGACACTTTGGTGCCGCTCTGGTCCTGGCTGCTTCATAAGTACAGGAAGAATTTTCACTGCAGGTGGAGAGCAGTGTGGGAGCCGCTATCATCCCGTTTTGGGGAGATTAACGTGGGGGTGAGCGACCTGTCACCTTCTCCTTCTGCTTAAATCTCCTCATGACTTTGTGTGCACTGAGTAAAGGTTCTCATACACAACCTAAAGAAACAGGGCTCCATTGTTCTACGCCTTATTTCACGCTGATGAACAATGATCTCTCAATGATGCTCTTTAATTACGCAAAAAGTTGTTCCTCGACATTGCACCTTGGTAGGAATTCTAATGGTCAAAGTCTCATTTTCATGCAGGATTCTGTTGTAAAAACGAGTATTATTATGTCTTGTCTCTTTATGTTTAGCCACGCCCTTTCCTCATGTGTCTGGTGAGCACTCCCTTCCTTACCCAAGTTTCCCGCCAGTGTGATTGTCTGCCCCTCCCTAATTGTGTCCACCTGGTGATGTCATTTCCTCATGTGTATACAAAGTCCTCGTCTTCCCTGTCTTGTTGCCAGATCGTCTTGTGTTTCGTGCCAAGCTTTCCAGCGTTGTTCCACGGTCATGGTAGTTTGCATTTGGGGTTCTCTCATAGTCATAGTAAGGAAAGATTAGATAGTAAGTATTTTTGTAGTTTATTCGGAGGTAAGGTCAGTGTTTTTTCATAGTGTATGTGTTGGTGCCTTCTTGTATTTTTTTTGTATGTTACCGATTCTTCAGTAAAATACTCTTTTTTGAACTTCACTCCTCGTTGTCGTGCATTTGGAGCCACGCCTCGCACAGCCCTGACAGATCCAAGAGTTGGAATCTCATTACAGAGCAGATCTTACTGTGTATTTTTGGGGGACGCTCATATCAAACAAATCAAAAAGGAAACACTTTCATGTATCAACTTGCATTGTTTTTAGACTTTACTTCAAACAATGAATATTTTGTGTTCTCATGCCCTGTCGGTTTAGCATTATCAAATTTCTTACCGCAATGCGCAGTTTCCCTGTTGGTATGTGGCTTCTCTCTATAACCCTCTAACTATAATTTCTAACTATATATTTATTGTCTAGAAAAGTGACAGTGGCCGTACAGTTGTTACTCTTTTGTTTTTCCAATGATTATATTCACTTCCTGAACTAAAAACCCGCTTACATAAACATAGTCCTTTCCATGCTTGGTTTGGATACATACAAATATACTGTATGTGAAATTAGAAAGCTTGAACTTCTCAACAAAATCCATGCTAGCAGAATGGGGGCTGTGGATTTTTTTTTCCTTTTATCTAAATATGCCCCACATCCAAGTATTGAATGTGTATACGTGGTATATGACACATTCCCTGTGAGTGAGGCACCAGGGGATTGGAATATCATAATATCTATATGTAACATCTAATATCAGACATAACATGCATGATATATTCTTGTACCTTTTCCGTTACATGCAGTTGCTCTATGATTTCTCTGTCTCAAAAAAGTTTAGATTGACTTCATGTAACCTTCATTCCATCACATCCCTCCTAGTGCAGTTCCTCTCCTTCCCCTCTCACTTGCCTCTCAGAGGCCTCGTTGACCTTATTATAAATATTTTGACCTTTTCTCCAGCTGCCTTCTCCAGTTGTGGACAAGGGCACGTGACAGGTAAGTGATCTGTCGAAACAGAACGGCTGACAAGGGGCTCAGATGGACGGGACGGTGGGTGGTAGAATGCTGGAGGTATTGGCTCGTGCCGGGAAGGCTTTCTGAATGTCAAAGATGACGACGGTGATGAGGAAGAAAGTAGATGAGGGACGTAGGAGAGCCAAGGCTCTATGACATGCTGTTTGCTGCTCAGATGACCCTTCTCTCTCTCTCTCTCTCTCTCAGCAGCGAGGATGTGCCCGCCGGCAAATCACTCCATCATCTTGACTCCAACAGCAGAGCAACATCTGCTCATTAGACTTGACAGATGAAAGAGGGGTCGGCAGAGATCGCATGAGGAGAACGAGAGCGGATCCCATATAATGTAATTCCCGTATAATTACGGGGAGCTCGTGTAATCCGGCCGCCTCGGTGATGCTGTTGCGTTGCCAGCCCCCTTGTACATGCGATCTTTACACTCGGCAGCACAGATGGCTAGCGAGAGAGGGAATTGTGATTGGTAACCGAGGCATTTGCTCCATCCGTCACGCTTCTTTCAACTCTATTGTGCTGCATTGAAGGTCTTTCTCTCCATTACATTGTTTTGTTGCTTTTTGTCCCCCTCCCCCCCTCCACCTCTGAAATGTCACAGGGAAATGGGCATAAAGCATCGACATGGATGAGAACCGATAAATAATGCAGCACAAACCACCCCTCCGACCGCCGCGCGCCACCTCTCTCCTGCGCTGGAGTGTTTGTTAGGGGACGAGACAATGGAGGGCACGCACCCGAGGGACAATGGGATGAGAATGACTTTGGTGCACACTACTGACACGTTCACTAACAAAATCGTGAGCTTGAATATGTTCCTATGTAGAAGCCATTTCAATGTTTCATTCATTACCACAATATACAACCTTCTGAGGGGAATGATAACAAGCGAATATCACCCAGACTACATCTGATGAAATTCAAGTCAAACCTGAAAAACGCACATAAAACCACATCATTCTCTGTTGTTGATGCTCGGCTGCAAGCTTTCATAAAGTTAAATAAAGATGCCTATGAGGGCACGCATCTGGATCCAGGGAGTAAGATTGGCCTATGACAAACGCTGTGTTTGATAAAAGAAAAGAGTTCAAACAGCACAATCACAAGGTGTGTGCGCGCGTGCGTGCGCGCGTATGTTCTATAGCTGGGCTAGGTGGGTACTTTCACTAACACAAAGTGCATCAAAAGCTCTGGTTATGAAGGAGAACAGCTGTGCATCTCTGAAAAAAATTGGTTTCATACAGCTGTACACATTAACTTTGCTCCAGTCAGAAGGGATTAGGTGTATGCTGGATTGCAGTATATTCAGTTCTAGATGAGTTTAATATATAAGTATGAGTAGGATAATATTTCAATAATTCCTTTTTCATTATTTCTTGTGATTCATCGCGATAAATTGCATTGTTATGCGCAAAATTTCTAATTTCTTTTGAAACAACATACGTAGTATGCACAAAAGTGCAATAACACTTAAATCTAATATAAATCTCAACTTAAACATTAATCAAAATCAACACATACTGAGCAGCAGCAAGTTAACATTTATTAATCCGATATATTTTTTTCACTAAAAAGGACACACAGGGGCATCGCTGCGCGCAAATTATAGGTGAATCTATATTGTGTGCATTTTATCATGAAGAGAGCATGCTCTGGACACAAGGTCACGCATGTTTTTTTGTGAAATATAAAGAAAAACTAAAAATGATAACCGGTTACGCTAGGAACACTTGGTACAATCAATCATAATAAATTAGGTCATTATATTTAAACTCCTTTCTTTTACCAGTTTCAATTAAGGCATAACAAAGGGTTAGGTGATATTGTTCCATGTTTCAGAAAAGAGTAACTATCAATGAATGTTCCTTAAAGCAATCCACAAGCTGCATTTTGCGCACCAAAAAAAGCAGCTGTGACTGATGGCTTCAAACCTGATCACCAGGATCATCTCATTTTGACATGTGCAAAACTTTAGGGTGCTTTAGTGTACAGTAGGAATGTACCTGTCGCCACAGCGTCTCCTTACAGGCTTTACTCATACGGCTTCGCTCTTCAAAAACACAGGTCCTTGCCTTTGGGAAAAAAAAAAAAATTCTCCATCTTTCTCCACGACTGTAAGTGACGCTCTGCCCTACAGATTAAACCTTTATTTCAGGGCATTGAACATTTTGCACTCTTGGTTAAAATTGCTTGTCCAGTAGAGCATATTGGCATTTTACGCAATGCTGACATTTGGCATGCTTTTGTTATGTCATGGTCAGGGATTTAATGACTATCTCCAAAGTTCACATTAATAATTTGATGCCACAGTGGTCAGATCTACCAGTTCGGCCTCGCCACTTGAGCAAGTGAGAAAGGAAAAGCATTTGAATTCAATATATTTTTGCACATGGAACTACAGGCTTCTTCTAGAAAAATAGAGAAGATTACTGAGGAACTGCTAAAAAACATCAAAATGCTTGGCTGAGGCAGATCTGCAGGCCTAAGCATTCCAAAGTAAAATCAATCTGATGTTTACTGCTCTTGAATAGACCTTGTAAGTAAGTAATATCGGGGCGGTTAAGGGCGGAGGATAAACATTTGAAAAGTGCCAAAGCACAGCAAAGTAAAGTTGTACATTTGAAAAGTTGTGATTATGTAGGTTTACAAAGTAATGTATGCTATGAAATTGAAATAGGTCCGAAACTTAGACGAGGCTACTACAGAAAACATGTACAGTATGCTGTATAGATCTTTTAAAAAAAGGGGGGCGATTATACACTGCCACTTGTTTCCCTAGGAGGCACTGTTGTTTCTAAACTGAGAAGAGCTGGTTCGCTGCCACTGCCAACCGAAGCCAGCTCTCCAGAGCAGGGCTAGCCCACATGGCGCCCGCGGGGACCTGGTAGCCCGCGAGACATTTCCTGGGGGGGCTAGATGTGGATTTTACCCCCAAAATAAAGAAGACATGGCCGAAAAGCAACAGAAAACGTAGTATTTTCAATGAAAGGAGGTAATAACGTCTGATTCTCTTCACATATACTGTTATTTAAAGTTGATGTGTGAAACTTTATGTTATTTAGGAAGTTTGCAATGAGTAGCCCTCCGTACAACTCAGTACCCTTGAAGTAGCTCTCAGTTTCAGAAAGGTTGGTGACCCCTGCTCTAGAGTATGAAAGCAGCCTTAACACGAGGTGAATCTAAGTAAAAATAACACATACACTATTTGAAATACAGCACATTACTCATGACAGAGTTGACCTCATTTCATTAACTCCTAACAGCTTAAGAACGCTCAGTTTATACCAAATCATCCATATATTCATATATACACACTGAAAATGTATCAAACTGCTAGACTTAAACTCAAATAACAAAATATTCAGTAGTTTTCTAATAAATATTAATGGGTATATTGAAACTGGCACAAATGTTGGTATTACGCGTTTACCCTCGAACGTCACATTGAGAAAAACGTGTTGTATACAGAGAGCAGGACCAAAAAAACTCAATCACTATATGAATGAGTGTTCTGTCCTTCATAACTATAACTATATGTGCCACCAAAGAGCCACAGACCTTCGTTCTAACTATGTGAGCATGAGCGACAGCCACTGATCCTGCCTGGAGTTGTGCCACTGCGCTGTGAGCAATTCCCACTAATTCTTTTTTTTTTATATAACAGAAAAGTCAGCGAAGGGGTTAACTGTTTAGCCAGGTGCAGAGAGGAAACTGGCAGATCTGGTTACGGACCCAAACAGGGGCAGGCGATATGTCATCGTCCAGGGCAAGATGCCAGCTGGAACGTGGCTCACAATTACAGCCTTCTCTCCATTTCACATTAGCCGGGCTTGGTTTGTGCTCTGTGCTGGGAATGAGCCTTGAACAGCTGGTTCATGAGGTGAGACATTTTTCAGGACACCGATAACACCTCATAATTGCAGGTTGGATTGAACGTGGAGCTTGGCATGCAGTCAGATGCGTTCGTAATAATTTTGCAACGTGTATATGGAGAGAAAAAAAATTTGGATCTCATCAAAAAGCGGCCACACAAAACACAATCTACCCAGCCACACAGGAGAATCCTAAATTCTATGCTGCCATGAATAGAGATTTAAACTTGTGGGGCCCTCACAGGATAATGCTTGTTTGAAATCAAATACGATTCAATAACTCACAACTATTTCGGATGCAACAACAAAGGCAAAATATTGATTTGAAACGCTAAACTAAAATGGCCGCTTAATCTCTCGATCATTAAGTGGCTTTCACAAAGACGCATTATATTCAAATTAAGAGCCTCAAAAGGAAGTTACACTTTGAAGCCTTTGTTTGCCTGCTAGAGCTCCACTCGGGAGATGTCTTGGTCTATTGCCCGCCGCCATCTTCTCGATACTCCTTACTGTCACACCGCCATGATCCTCCTGGCACGCCGTTTCCTCACATCTGTTAACTCTTCCTCTGGGGCCAGACAACGTGGATGTTTGCTTTTCCAATTTAACGTGATATCAGGGGAGGAACTGTGGCATTTCATGTCAGCTGGCACATAAAAGAGATTGGCAGTTGCACAAGGTTTCAGAAATACACAATGTACGCATCTAATTCGTGTATATTTTGTATTAAATGGTCTGAATACCTTTTCAATCACTTAACACGGGGCTTGTGTTGCTGAAACCATCTCATGTATTGTATAGGTTGAACAAATCGAGAAAAAGACATTACAGTAGCTTATAGAGGAAAAGAGCGATGTAAATTAATGTAATATAAAGAAATCTATCTTGGTTTGTCTGCAGTCATTCAAATTTCTTCAAAACATGTTTGGAGCCAGCTGACCACCATTGGAGTTATGTTTTATACAGCTGAAAAATACTTTTTATCCAACAAAACTCATTGGTTAAAAAAAAAATCATAATTTCCAAACAGGGGAAGGATTAATTGATTAAACAAATAACTCTAAAGGATTAATTGATTAAACAAATAACTCTAAAGGGTATAGATAACGGATAGATAGATGATTATTTTTGAGCAACACAATTTTGACATAAGAGTTTCCGTTCTTTCTCTTCAAATTACACTGGAAACGTTCCTAAATCGCGCCTGAGCTCCTCGCGACAGTTTTTAAACTGTTAGGGGCTTCATGAGAGTATGCTCTGAATGTTTGTGAATATGGCTCCCAGGGTTTGTGAAGGACCCGGGTCACCTTGTGACTGGACAGCGGGTCAGCCTTTGAGTGTGGCTGGGAGTGTTCTTGGCCCACACATAAACGGATAAACTGGTTGGTTAATGTCCTCCTGGCCAGCTGCGACTAACTCTTTGGCAATGTTTCTACTGCGGCCCCGGGCCTCTTTCCCGCAATTTCCCAAATTATTGCGTATTCCACTGTGCCACCTGCATCTCCTCCACTCTGGCTGACTGGTGCTCTTTAAACCCTGGAATGTCCTGTGAAAGGCAGACTTTACCGCCACATCGGGAGGGCGCCTATTCCTGTCCGCCTGTTTAATATTCTGCCGACAGTGTCCGTGACCGACTGATGCATTCCTATCCGAGACAGCCAACAAATGTCTTCACTGTTATTTGGGGGACTTCTGTTTAAAACGGACATGCAGGCCGAGTTGCCGGACTAAATAAAGCCGGCGGGCATATCATATAAGGTTCACAAAATCCCTGCAATACATACAGTATTTTCTACACAATTCTGCATGTACAAAAGCAACATTCGGGATAAAATCTTTCCACAGACAAAAACAAGCCTGTGCACATAATGCTACCACATACCAAACATGTCAGGGTAAATGTTAATGGGTAAAAAGACGTGGAGGAGTAAAGAAATCATTTCCCAAACATGCCATCTGTTCATTCATGTAAAAAATACTGCTCCCAATTGTAAACTGATCTGTTCTGATCTTGGTACTAGTGAGGGCCAATGTTGTACTATACTATAGAGAAGTTACATTCCATGTATTGAATTTCATATTGTAGATGTACAGTGTGTCGCTTAAAGTCAGAACGAGCACATTTAACGATTGTCCGGTGGAAGAAAAGAAAAAAAGGCCCTGCGTGCTTGTGAATATTTCCAACAACTTGACCCAAAATATGCTGGATCTAAGAAAAGTCAAAAAGTGAAATATGTGCACAGTTCCAAAAAATATGAAATTCAATTCCAAAGACTAAAAAACAACCCTCCCTTTCATGTTCGGCCTTCCTGGTGTTAAAGCATAATTCAAATGAATGTTTCATGAGTCCACCCGTACACCAGAAAACCACTGCTGGGCACAGGCATTCCACCACTAGTCAACCTCGATGACCGTCAACACGCTGTTTAGGTCACCGGCTGAATACGTGAACACAATCCTACACTATAAACGAAGGCAGCAGCTATTTGTTTCTGTATCAGACATATGGAAACGGCCTTTGCGTGGCAGATGGACAGAAAGCACTCCCTATGACAACTGAAGAGAGTGAAGACAGAGGCTAAGAGGATGCTAGACTCACAGGTAGAGCCTCCAAGTGCGCATATCAGTCTTAGGCACGGCTACTATTCTAATAGTGACAGTTGATCATTCAAAAACCAATTCATTTACATCCACTTTCTCTCTCTCACACTCTCGTTTTGTTTCACCTTGCAGGCATCCACATTTTAATCATCATTACCATGATTGTAATTACCATTCGCATCATAATCCTGAAGACATTAAACAAGTTGCTGCTAATTCCACATGACAAAGAGCTCGGCTGCATTCACTGACTGCACTGTGGTGCTTTAAATTGCTTTCCAACTCCAAATACTCGCTCAAGTCCCAAATGAGGTTGGCACAGAGAACTGACAGACCTTTTACCCCGGGTACTCCAACTCAGATGCAAAAGAAATGTCACGTAATTTAATCAGGTGTCGGTTTGACAGACTGCAATTTGAAGAAAAAATTATAAGCGAGAAAGCGTGTTAAAAAGTGTTGCGCCAATTGAGCGAAAATGGCATCTTACTTGATATACAGAATTTTGCATAATTTCACTTTGTGAAACAGGTCTTTTCATTTACTTGGGGGAAAAAAAAGCAAAATTGATGGGCGTCAGCTTCTAGACTTAAATGTATTTTAAGAAAGGTCAACATGTAATTGAACACATGAACTGTTAAGAAGGAACAATACAGATTATATTTCCACTTTAATTACATTTTTTTTCCATTTTGACGGGGAACACACTGGTAACTCACACCTGTTAATATGGCTGTCCACTTAGATCTCTCATCACAGATGTCAATACCAGTTCTGCACAGGATCCCAAAGATCAACTTTTTCCCCAAAAGAACACACAATTTCTGTTCTTGAACCGAGTGGACCAGTTGGCAATCTGCATTTTTTCCACCAAAAAACAAGCACACAGACAAACACATATACATACACACAGAGTTGTGTTCCTATGCAAATTGAGGGTGAGTTGTCACTCCCCAAACTCTATAAATCACAGTGGCAGCGGTGCCACAGTGTCCATCAATTCCCTTGTATCCTGAACCACGAACCATCATTTACAGCTGGGATGAAGACATAGTGTGTGTGTGCGTGTGTGTGTGTGTGTGTGTGTGTGTGTGTGTGTGTGTGTGTGTGGGTGGACAGATTTTGAGTCGAAATATTTTGTCTTCTGAGAGGCAGAATACTGCCTAGTTATATTTCAGCACAACTTTAAGTGGGAAAAACATCATCATAACTGTATAAACTGTCAACCGGTGACATAGTAACTAGCAATGGATTTATCTTAGGAGTAAAAATACATAAATTGAAAACTCTCACATGTTATTAATCACTAGGGTTATTGTTTGTAGCCCAAGGACCAAATAGTTAAGGCTTTGGATTTTTGATAGCATGCTTGCAATTTATACCAATATGCTGTGCTAATTACTTGTTTTCTTTAAAATAATCTGAAATGTCATAAGATTTTTGTTTAAAGTTAGTAAAATGCTATTACACTTTTACTGTCGCTATTAATGGCCAGAAACTCAGTAAAATGACATACAGTGAAACTAAGGTCCTAAAAAAAACAAAAAAATGACAGGGAGAAATGAAAATGTTTTCGCCAAGCAATGTTGTGTTGTGTGAAATATGCAATCACACCCACTGTCATGGAGCATGAGAAGTGCTATGAGGTCTGCATCCAGTGCCTTCGGGATGCTGAGGAGACATCACACCAAACTGAATGTGGCAGCTCACATAGATGTTGATTTATGGTGCCCCCTGTGCCCTCTGCACCTCTATCTGTCTTCGCCATCAGGCTGCATTTGCAAAGTTTGTACTCAAAATGAAGTGCCAACCACCCATACAGTCTCCTTGACTGCACACGTGCGGTAGTAACAGATGTCATAGTGGTGACTGAATTAAGGGTAAACACGTGATGCCCATATCTGCCTTGCTTGTGCAAGGCAGATATGAAAAAAAACAAAAAACGCTTTCTCTGCACAGAAGCCAGCAAAGAATTGATTGGTGGATTTACAGGCTGCCTGATCTAACAATTTGTGGTGATCAAAAAAGAACATTAATCTGCATTGTTTGATCTTATTTAGCCAGTGAGGTAAAACAACAGCATTAAACAAGAAAGAAGTAACTCTGGGGGAGAGAAGAGAGGAAAATATTTAAACTCAACAGACAAACAAACTCCTCCCTTCAGTGTTACACGAACCCCATGGACCCTTGTTGTTAAGGCAACCCCCCAAACAACTGGGCAAACTAACCAAAACAAAAATGAGAAGCCACAGCGTCTTATAGGGCAGCGTGGAAGTGTAGCCGGGGCAAAACAAACGCTGTGATGCAACATGTCATCCAACTAACATGTCCACAAACACAGCGTCCAAAAACAAAACTACACTGACAGAAGAATGTAGGTTTGCATATAAACCATCAATGAAGGTTCATGCATTAGATGGCATAGCAAATTGTTAATCAAACCAAATCATTACACAGGGCTAACAAATTACTGTTTTAGGTCTATGAAACAAAATGTTTTGGCCCGAACTACTGTGACCAACCCGGACTAATCCCAATGTGCCGCAGCATCAGTGGAAGGGTGGACCTTCCAACGGCTCACAGCATCGGTGGGCCGTCGGAGCGTCCATAAAGCTTTACTGGCCCTGTCAGTCTGATACTGACTGACCCCCCCACATCCCCCAAAAAAACTGACTGCTGTGTGACGGTGTGCCTCCAACTAATCCAATTTCAACTGACAACTTAAAGATGAAAATTCGATCGGATAAGAATTGCTGACTGTACCTTAATCTAACCTGAAATGTTTGTTTTTTTTCTGATTCAGAGCTTCTTCACTTAAGGCAAAACAATCCCACAATGCAAGGGTCATCTAAATGAGGTCCCGCAACAACCAGAAGTTGTGCTTCTTACGCATTATGCAATGTACATTTATGGATTTTTTTTGTTGAACCATGCTCTCTCTCTACCTCTCTCCCTCACTTGCATCTTGAGAATGCATTTGGCCAGCAGCTCTGTTTCCATTCCTCTGCTTGTGTTTCACAAACTAATTTATTTCTTTAGCATTCTGTACAAAGACAAATGCGTGGTGGTGTTCTGTTAAAGTGAATGCTGGGTAGATTTCAGAGCCATACCTCAAAGCAGGCAGCCGTAGTTTAGGTTCTGGTTTTGTAATTTACTGAGAAGCACAGCCTTCCTTTATATCCCCAGTAAGGGTCATTTCGATTAAAATTTTCTTTTCTTTCTTTTCTTTTTTTTTTTTACCTTAACCTGCAACCATAAATTTATGAAACTTTTATTTATTTTTTTACGTGGTCTAGTGTCGCAGTGGTTTAAACTGTGTATAGAAATCCTAAGTTTATGTGATCTAAACGTTTTGAAACTTGAGTTTACCGGAGTACATGTCCAAATAAATTGATATTCCAGCCACTGATGGACTGTCAAAAGTGACGCCACGCCCAATTAAATTTGAACAACAACAACAACAACAACAACCCGACCAACCTTCACAACGGTGATCCTGTCAAGAGAGAGACTTTTTCCCTTTCTCTCTATTTTCGAGGGCAACAAATAAAGGTGTGAGCCTGGGAGTTGTGCGGGGGTTTGGATTAGCAGAAGGGGGAGGACTGCAGTGTCACCGGTGTAAAATATCACCTCCGCAGCCAGACATATCGGCATCAGCCCTCCCTCTCTCCAACGCATTCCAATGTTGATCCAAACACAGCCCAAGCTTGGCATGGAGAAGTATCAAAAACATACAGAGAATACACTCAGCGATCTTTCAAAGTACATTGCATACGTGATGAGATACGTTTTCTTGTGTGTGTTCATGTGTTCATGTGTTCATATTCAGAGGCAAAGTCACATTTTTACCTACCTTTCCCTCCTCAGAGAAATGAATACAAACTCTTTGTTGAATTAATGTCATTTTTGGCAGAACCTAACCAAAGTTAGAATTGGATTTCTATTCTGTTCATTTCATATCTTAGGATTAGGCAGCGGTTATATTTTCTCTCCTTTATTCGTAGCTACTTGACTATTAGAAATAACTAATGACTACCAGCAGGTGCTCAAAAAAAACCACTGGGTAACCTCAAAGAAGAAATCTCAGACAGCTGTACTCCAAACAGGTTCAGAGACAGACCCAGGCAATATTTAATTACCGGTAGTTCCACAAACTTTTTTTGTAAAAATTCTAAAGAGTTGAATTGGAGAATTATTTTTTTTTGGACAGCAATGACACAGTTTACCCTACTTTGAACTAAGACAAAAAAATTAAAAAAACGTTTTTCACAATAAACTGTGGTAGTTAAACACCATGTTGTATATGTGCTCACTGTTTTATTGAATCTTTTCGCCCAAGCTCCGTGGCCTATGTGTGCCCTCCCAGCAGGTGGGCATGTGTCCCGTCTTTGCTATCTCTGTAGTTATTCATGGCAGCAGGTGCTTTCTCTGACATTTGTGGGGCAGGCCTCCAGCCTTTGTCTTCCAAGCCCAGGGGGAGAGCAGCAACCATGACTCCGCTGCACCTGAGCCTCTGCTTGGCACGTATCGGTGCGTTACTCTCCCACCCTTCCCCCGGATGTCACCTGGCCGGTGCAGGACACCGGTTATGTAAACTGGAGGCCCGGGGTGATTAGCATGCAGAGAAGCGCTGGAATTCCTTCTATATTTTCCTATGAAAGAAACTTTCTGGAACAAAGTTCAACATCAGAGTCTTCCATTAATGCACTTTCGCTTTGATGCATATGCTCGGCGTTCCTTGGGGACAAACTGGGTGGTGGAGAGAGAAAGGTCTCACGAGACAAGAGATATTTGATTCATCCCACAACTTACCACAGCATTTCTTTAAAACACCACAAATGGCTTGGGAATTTCTCCAGAATTATACTGTATTGTCTTGCATTGTGCCACATCTGTGCATGTAAAAATATCGTTGTTTTTTTTCAGCTGTGGTATTAACATTCGGTGAATGTAGCCACTATTGGTAACAGTGTGTACCACATTTGGTGGAAGTGTTTTTTCACATTTATATTTTCTTCACTGCAAAAATGTTTATCCCTTCACATATAGGATGGACCATGAAGCTGAAATTGAGAGTCAACTGAGGACTCACGTCAGGAGTGTTCAGCAACTATCAAGACATGTATACCCATGTCCTGTGTATGGGCACGAACGGAATCTATTTTGAGATTGTCGAAACGTATATATATATGTTTTCCCTGGAATTTTTAACTCGGCGTAAGGACAACAAGGAACCGGTTTGGTCTCGCTTGTTCCTTCTCTCTTCAGGCCTGAGTGCCTTAAGGCCTTTCCGTCATTCATCTCATCCGGGGGCCAGTCCTCCCAGTTATATATTAAGGTTTCTTCATTATAAATCATACGGGGCCAGGCCTCACATTTATTTTATGTATTTAATCGTTCCATTCACCAAATTAAATCACATGCAATTATACCGAATGTTGAAGTTAACCAGTGGTTGATAATTCTAATCCTAATCCCAATCGTGTACCTGGCCAAATTTTGCAGCTTCAGGTGTCCAAGCAGGCTTAATCCCATGGGTGATAGCGCAAATCCCTCGTTGTGGGCCTATTCCTCATTGCTGCGCAAAAATGGTGGCTATTGTTGTTTTTGACTTAATAATCCAACGTGACGACAGTGGAGCAGTTCATTAAGGTTTCTGTAAACCTGACTTTTTTTTTACCAAACTTTGTTATGTGCACATTGAGCTGTTTCTGGCCTGATGACATATACAGATACGGACACTCTGTTTATCTACACTTCTTCTTTGGTCTGTTGAGGAAAATGTGGGGCTTTTTAGCTGCTAAATGTATCACTTTGATCACTGGCTACTCGATGCAACTGTATTTGCTTTAGGCGTAGTGCAGAGTAGTCATAATGGGTTCGAAGAGCTTTTTTGCTGAAAACAGCTATCTGCAGCAGCAGTCGAAGAAGACACTTCAAGCGCAGTGGCTGAACATAAAAAGTTAAAGCAAGACTTTTGAACAATGAACATGAAGCGCACGACAAAACAACATAAAGATCCGGGGGGAAGCAACAGATTCAAGAGATAGAGTAAGAAAACTAAAACGCAGAGTAAAAAGTCTTATAGGCTCAAATTGTATGTAATGACAAAAATCAGTGTATGGAATAGTGATACATGCCTCTGACCGATTAACCATTTCAACGTTTTGGTTTTGCACTGCCATACCGAGATTCTGATGCCTATAAAGTTAACCGAGATGGTAACTTCACAAAGAATCTAAATAGGAAAAGGGGTGGCCGCTGAAGATGATTTAACCCCTCTCCCAAGTTTTACTCAGATTCTTTCCCAACTGTGTTTAAGTCTTAAAATGTTTTCTCTGTCACATCGCATCCCTAGCCTTGCATCCCATAATCCCCTGCTCTCCGCCCCTTCTGCTCCAGGATCTCAGTATTGTTCCTTATTTCTGCCAGTTCACCCCCTTCCCTCCAAACCCCGTCCTTTTCTCCATGCCAGCTCCTCAGACAACCTGCATTACTCGAGCAGCGATGGACGCCGCTGTTGGACACATTCCCAGCACCGGACGTCCTCCAAGGGGAGAGTCAGCGTGTCACGGCAGATTAATGCCTCGCCTGCTGACTGATCAACTCCCACTGGTCCGGGCTACTCTGGCCTGGCCCAGATAGGGAATGGATGCTGTCCCGAAGGTGGTCTGGCCCAGGATAACTTGATCCACACATTTAATCTTCCGGACAGTGTCAAAATGGAGACGTAGGGTACCGCGCTGGAAAAAGTCTTTGGCGGGCCTGCGGGTGGCGGTGAGTGGGATCTAATCAAGCTAAGTGGCTGTTTATTAAGAAAGCAAGTGGTGAGGTCACTACCACTGTAATTTAACTGCTATAGCAACACAACAAATTGCAAGTGTGCGTGGATGACTTCTTTATAGAAATATACCCTGCCTTTGAGCCCCATTATGTCACTCCTTCGTATGCATTTCTCAAAATATGGCCGACATGCCTGCATATTTCAAACTATTCAATTCAATGGTGGCGTTGCCCAGATTGCAGGGACAGACAGACACTGATGTGCATTTAAGTTTCGCCAATCAATAACTTATTTTGCGGTTTCAACCTGTCTGTCCCACTCTAGCTTTTTTGAAGTACAGAAAATGACCACTTGAGTACGTTTTGAACTAGTTGGAAAAATATCCACTCAGAAGAGTCTCTTCAAGTCCCGAAAGCCCTTGTATTAAGTGCAAAGGGAAGTGAAATGAAAAAAATGCTCATATCTAGAAATCAACCGCAATAATAAAATAATAGGGGGTCATCTATAATCATCCTTCACCTCAAAATGATGATGTCTTTTCCAGCTCAATCGCACTTGATCAGATAGGGCTCGGCTCTATGCTTTATCCTCCTCATTAGCTATCACTTCATCACTCACTAATAATGGCCTATCATCACTGTCTCAACGACCGAAGTGACAGCAGAGGGAATGAAACATTAATTTACGATGTTAACTCAGGGTCGTGTTTTAACATTTCGGTATCAGATCAGACTTAGGCAAATGTAGGCATAAATCAAACATGATACTCCCCCTAACAGTCAAAGTAGTTTGAAAGAAAATGGGGGGATTAAAAGTCTTGCATTACCAGAATCAGGTTCATATCTGGTTAAGTCTGCGCAGAACAAAGTGATTAAAGGAATCATTTGCTTTAATACAGAGACACGGTGTGGTGAAAAAAACAGGGATTTCAGCAGGTGTCTTGGTGTGTGTGTGTGTCTCAGCATTAACATAAACGGACGCTGACTGCAGTCAGGGCTAATACACTATCAATAAGGGCTCATTTCTCTCAAATTTACCTCGCCGCAGGTGTGACCGACTGTCTTCCCAGCCAAAATCTGTTCCCTCTCACAAACCTCCTCAGGCACGCCCGCGCCGAGGTAAATGCAACGAATGTCACCCCCACCCCGCCCCCTTGTCCTCTACCATTACCCTCACAGATGCCATGGTAAATGGCTGGCTTGAGGTTACAGACGTGGCCCTGCTCTTTTTATATTCATGTCCGGATAGTGAGGCATGGGGGGGGGGGTATTCGTTCAACACAACTGAACACGGGAAACGTATCCTTGGGCCCGTGTAATGACGATTATAAAATGAGATGAAAATTATAATCTGTCTCTCTCTTGGAAACACACACACTCGTAAGCACGTAGTAAATGTCCACATCTGCCAGGAAAGCACTGAAGCAAGACTGACATGGTGAATATAAATGAAATACTTCAGTTGGACTTGCATAAGTATTGCATTTTATTCTTGAGGGCCACAGCCAAAGTCAAATAGACACTTGAGCAGCAACAGGCATTATAACGCCTCCTCACGTAAACTGAGTTTTCATCACACAGATCTTTCCTGTTTCAGAATAACGTCATCTTTGCGCTCATTTTATGGCGTGCAGTAAAATGTGACACAGAAAACAGACTGACAGACTTAAGTGGCTCTTACAGAGAGTCAAGTAAAAAAATAAAAATAAAAAGCACATCTACATACATTGGCAATAAGAGAAACTAACATTAACCACCTGTCATGGGAAAACAAAGCAACCCCTGCTCCATTTTCACGCATCACTACCACACTGGTGGACCATGAAAACATTCATTAAGTTTTCAAGTTTCTGTGCGCCCCATCTGCCAGTCTGCTCCATACGGTAAAACGTCTATACACTCAAATGAACATAGCTGTCAGTCCAGCCTTCAGTCGTAAACCATCTCATTGAAAACTCCACGTAGTCTGGCAGCAACAGCTGGGCGGACTGCTCTTTCTGCTTCTCCTGGCAATCATTACATTAGCACTATGATTTAGTGTATCTACATTAGTGTGTACACTTGAGTCAAATTTGATGCCAACTGGATGAAAAATTGTGTGGAGTAACACGGGGGGGGGGGGGGGGGGGAGCGGGGGGGGGGGGGGGGGGGGGGTTAGCAGCCAGAACCTCCATCAAAAAGGTGGTTGGTCCTCGAAAACAAGTCCTTTCGACAACACGCGTCACACCACCTCACACCAAGCATCACAAGGCTTCTGTGAGGGTAGTGATCTCTAGGGCTTAAGAGCCAGCTCTAAAATGATAATCTGACAATGAGAGCACAAGGTGAGAAAGAGTAAAAGAAAATGTTTTATAGATACAGTATAGATACGCGCACACACACAACATTTTTCCATAAATTTGGAATGGGGGCGTTCATAGGTCGCATCACACCCTATGGATATGCTCTCATTATCCACGAAAACACTTAAGCTGTGACTCTGTGTTTATCACAACATTGATTTAACCAAAGTAAAACACGTCTCTACATTAAAGTATATATTGACACCGTGTGGCACCCAAGATCGGTCTATCATTTTTGATGATCACTTTCCTACGGGGACCTCACATTGGATTTCTAATTTACTTCACTTTTCTCAAAGCTGTGGGATGAGTTATGCAGCAAAATTTCATACTGAGGAGGAATATCAATAAAGGCTCTGACAGAGTGTAATAAATGCCTCTCTCAGAGGTATGTGCATAAGTTATGTATGTGCATCGCTGACACAGTAGAATCACTTGCTTGACCTTTAAACTGGGAATTAAGCTAGTAGTTTATTTTCTATGGGAGTCAGTAAGACGTTCCAAAACATCAGCTGCCTGGTTAGATATGAGCTGTTTATTCAACATTTTAACCAGCAAAAATTCTGTAGAGAGATAATTAGCTGTAGACGTCCTCCAATGCCGTGTGCTCCCATTTCTTGCTTTGCAATGTCTACTCCTGTGCGTCACTCACAGTTATGCAAACACACTCAATCTCCTACTACTCCCACTGCATTCCAGACTTCCCAAACAGTTGTCTACTATTGGAGCTCACCTTGTACTCCATTACGAGGTTGAGACCCTGCACCTGCTTCGCCAGGTGGGGGAGAAGACTCCAATAATGCACTCATAATGACTTGCCAGAAGGAGAGGGCACACCACGCAGCTGCATACTTTACAGCCACGAAAAGGCTCTTCATTATCATCCATCTTCGTATATATATATATGTCAGGGTTTAGAGAGAGTGCTTGGTGTTAGGCTTCCTTTCTGAGGAAAGAGACTTGTGTCTTTCATTGAACGTGAACGAATACCGTTGACGCGTGACACACTCGAATAAAAATATTTCTACATATTTATGTAGAATATGTACCATATCTTCATCTTCATATCGGTGACCAGTCACAATATTTGTCTTGAGTATTTGGTGGCTCTAACCTGGCTGTGTAAAACATTCTCAGCCGCAACTTTTATGCAGATAAGGCTATAAAAAAAAGAAATCAGGATAAAGGCCTATTATTATTTAGCATTAACAGTGTAACATGAACTGTGTTAAATAATGTACTCTTCCACTGAGTGATAAATCTAGCTGGTAACAAAAAGTGTGGGTTTAAATCATGAAAAAAACATCATTCTGTTCCGTCTTACAATATATCTCAATTTAAAAATCATGTGTGTGTGTGTGTTTGTGTGTGTGTGTGTGTGTGTAAAAATAATGTCTGTGGGAGAGTCTCTCCGGCTCTGTTGAATGCTGCCTGATCTTCATGTCCTTTCTGTTCAAATGATAAGGGGACATCATTTGCTCCAGACCCAAGACATTACAGCTTTCATGAAAGAGTGCAACTATACTAAGGTCAGAGCAGAAAATCAATCCATTAAATAGTTGTTGCGTATGTCTGATCAATCTTTCACCATTTCCACAGCAAGGCAACATGTCTATTCAACAACAACACTATCGTGTGATATGTAATGTGTAAAGATGCACAACCATAGATTTCATTCCATGTTTTAAATTTACTTCACCTATTTATTGTTTAATTATAGCATAGGAGTAAATACATAAATAAATAATAATAAATAAATAAACTCTGCTTAATCCAAAACAATATTTGGTAAAGAAGATTTATTATTTCATTAATGTGGACAAGATTAGATGTTTCTCCTAATTGATAGATTTACATCAGGAGCTGTTACACTGAAAGGTGTTGAGCTGTACTAATTTTTCTCTACTCTCTTCTAAAGGAACGGTCTTACCTTAATGCAGCGTTGCATATTTTTGTCATTTGGAAATTGCAAGTACTTGAAACATTACTCTTTTTTGATATACTGTAGATTCAGTAGTTCAGCAACAACATAAAACCAGTTCTAATGCTGCGTCCGATGGATTGAAATCTCAATGAATTATACAACGCAAGATTTCTTTGGTGCAAAAATGTGGATGTGCTCATTCCTTTTCAAGTTATGTGCCGTGCTTATTGCGATATAAAAAGAGAACTTGACCATGGCATTTCCACCGCTCTGACTTTTTAGGATACAACTTTTACTCAGCCAAATGTGGGTCGAAAGTTCACCCCGCATTTCTTCCTCCCTTGCTCGTGGTTGCTGCAGAGCCAACACCAGGCCAACCCCGACCTTCATCTGTCATTCACAAAGCTAGCTCTAAGTACTGTACACTCCCCCCCCCCCCCCCCCCCCCCCCCCCCCCCCCCCCCACACACCCCCCCCCCCCCCAAACACACACACCCCCACACTCACCCCCACCCACACACACACACACACACTGACCTTCAACCCTCCTCTCTCTGAATCACCTGTTCACTTGTCTACTTCTCCGACCCCTCGCAGTCTCCTCACACTGCTCATCTCTCCGTTTGCACTCTGACCCCTTCTCTTTGGCCTGAGCTCATCTCTGGTGACAGCGGTCGATTGACACTCATGACTCTACGGAAAAGAAAGGTTAATTAAGACCAAATGATCCCTGCCCGTTCCTCAGCACCGTCTGCCGCACCGTGCCAGTCAAACGGAGGCAGACGCGGCCGAAATAAGAAAGTACAAAAACAAAAAACAGTGTACTGTACAACATAAACAAATGTAAAGTCGTGTTAGTGTCAATGTTGAAACTCATAACAAGTTCACAAGGCTACATTAACACAGTGGTAATAACTAATAATCATTCAGTGGCATCATTATTGCATAACCTATTCAATGCATTGCATTACGATCATTAAGAAAAAAAATAAGGGTCATGCCATATACGAGACAATCACATTAAACTCTGCCATCCTAGTTTGACCAGATGTTGGACTTGGAATGCATGTGATCCGGCAGTAGGAACTAAATTATGTCCATTTATTGTGCAACGTGGCGAAAGAGTGACGCTGTGCTGGTGCAAAGCTCTGCAGAATGATGATAACCTTGGGGAAAGACGTGGCAGGAACCGCTTCACTCAAATGAAATTCTCATCGTGTATTCTGTTCCAAGGTAGTTTTTCTGATATCGTTTCATTACTATTTTTTGCTTTTGCAGCTGTAAAATGGGGCCTTCACCTAATTTGTCAGAGCGGACAAATGTGAGGTAATATTTAACAAAGCAGATTTCAGCTTACTCAAACAGTCCAGACAAGGCTGCGAGGTGCAACAACACAGTAAGCTTCGACGTAGCTCCGGTTGACGTAAAATATATATTTTTCTATATTGATCAAAAACATCCAAATATGGGGATATGGGAAATCCTCTCTATAGCTTCACTCTCATTTTTTCTCCGTTCTTATCTCGCCTGGGATTCTCTGCTTTGATCCCTGAACTTGGGGACTTAACACGCAGAGGCGCTCCTGACAGTAAGCGAAGATGCAAGAGTGGGGGGGTGAGAGGAGGACTCGGCGCAGGGGATGGACGTGGAAAGGACAGAGGAGGCAGATACAGCTGGGGGCAGCCTGTTTGAATATGACTATCTCTGCCACCGCTCCTAAACGAGACAGCGATGTTCCAATGGATTAAATGACGGTGTAAACGCATCAGGAACAATAGCAGCCCATACTACACACCGTAGCTGTGGACAGGTACAAATCTGCTATCACACACACGCACACACAGGCACACCCACCAAGATTTATAAATAAGTGCAATTGTGAGAAATTCCCTTTGGTTGTTCATCTTTTTGCATCCAAGATGAGGGTAGGGATGTTGGTGGGAAACATCTTATGTAGCCGTTTCCTGTTCAAAGACTTTCATCTTGCTCTCATTGACCCTTCCTCTTTCCTTAGAAGGAATAGGGACGGGAATGCTTTAAATGAAGAGCCACTTCAACATTTTAATAAATCTGGGGTTTTTTTGGGTTTGGGTTTCTGACTGTATGGAAAGCCAAAATCTATATTAATGAAATGTAATAATATTTAAAAAAAGATGCCCTATTAGAAGGTGGCACCAACATATATATTCATGGCTTATAGACCATTTAAAAGTGGGACTTACACACGGATGGCAATATCAGTCAGGGGCTTTTCACACGTGGCTCGGCTGGCGTGCTGTGCTCACATGGATGATTAAAGTCAGTCAATGCATGAAGTCTCCTGTGATGATTGAACAACAACTCGTTCCGCTCCTAAACCGCCCTCGTTCTCGTGAAGACAACCGAGAACAAAGTCAGCATCTGCCCAGAGGAGCGTGCATCCTCAGCAGAGGTCACGTTTTAGAACGCTGTGCTCCGTCAAATCCGTCAGGTGGCTTCTGGCAGTGACTGAAGCGAGGCAGTACAAACGGAGAAATCCATTGAGCACGCTGTGTCGGAGAATGCGGGAATGATCGCCGCTGAAAAGCATCATTGCATGCTTATTCTGCCATGGCTTCCCAATGTTTCTTATCCATCCTTTCTTATTTCCAGAGGATTAAGAGATGCATTATACCCCATGCCAAGGCCGTTCTCCAAACAAACCATTCACAAACAGAGAAAGCAATCAGGCAAATGTAGTTACCATAGAAAGAGAACCGAATGTACCATTGTGGACGGTGAAAAGCCATTTTGAGACTTAAATGTGCTTGTTAGAACGATTCGGGGCATGAATATTCATTGTCTCCATTTTCCCACTGTGTGTGTTTTCCTCATTTTTCATGTTATGGTTGTGTTTGCCAAACACAGCAGGAGAATGCATCTCTCTCTTCCCCCTTCTAGGGTGGGATGATTAGATGCACATTGCACCTTTGCACAGACAAACATTGCACAGCCATGTCCTCTGCAACAAATAGAATCAACAGTCTTTTCCTACAGTATTCGGCAGAGTTTTACAAACAGCAGTGCAGTTGCTCATACTATTTTTAGTTCATGATTCACAAGCTCAAAACTCCACTGTAGTGCACTGGCCAGCTGGGAGGCCAGCTTGTAAATTGAAGAATGAAAACATGAATATGAAAACCATTCCAGCTAATCACAACATAAAAGATCGAAATAGAAATAAATATCGGCTGAGTACTACCAAGTACCAGCGAGAACCACCTTGGCACAACAGTGAATGCCGGCACAACAGAAATCTGCAATGTTTTGCATTGACAGTGGCTGTCCTTGCTGAAGGCAAGCATACATGTAATCCAGACTGCTCTGTCTGTAGCTGAGTGGCATTTTGATTAGATCAATACATGTTTAGAGCTGCTTCGAATAAAAGTCCATCTTATTTCCTTGATGCTTTCCATTACATGTTGCATCAGGGGTTTGGACACAATCAATGGAACATTTTTTACCATTTAAGCTTTAGCTCAGCTGGGTTGTGGCCAAGATGACTGAAATACATGTAGGTTCACTGGCCGGTAATTACTGTACAGCCTGGATTGCATTTATATGATGTGTAAAGCCAGAAAGGGTGGCAAATACAGCTCTAATACTAACGCAAGTCCGTTTTCTGCGCTTGCACCTGTAAGGTAAATAAAAAGTGCGCGCACGCAAATGCTTTATCCAATTATTTACCCTTACCAATAACATCATCAATAATGTTTTGAATGATTTAAGAAGCGGTTCCCTTTCAGTTGACCACCTGTTATCGTACAGCGGAAAGGTGAGTAGCAGACTCTCACGTAAACAATTCAACAATCTTTTCTGGGGAGGAAAATGACCAAGACCAGACTGAGTAATGTCTGGCAACGGAAAAGCTTGCCAGGAGGTCAGCCACACAAAAGGGCCTCATTAGTATATGGAAAATAATCAGTTCATGCCGACAGTGTGGAAGAGGACCACAAGATTTTGTATCATATTTCAAGTGTGTACACATCCCACGCTGCATCACTTCTGCACATACAATGCCTGTCAAAGGTTTGCAAACACACTTGCACCTCTTTAACATGTTTGCTTATCGTATAGCTTGTAGAGAAAATACTTCATATGTCGAGATACTTACAGATGCATCTTTCAATAGAAAGTTTGTCATCCGACTTGCCATTTTGGAAACCCCTAGGAGGACTGTAGTTGCCTTCAGGTAATGTAACGCAACAATTAAAAGGCCTTTCACGAAACACTTCAGAGACCTAAACCATGTTTACACGTTTTCCCTGCCTACAACAAACTGCCTGACTGTTATACTACACCCGACATGCCGACTTGACTGAAACACTGTTTCATTGAAGCAGAATTCCTCCCTCCCCTCTGTGAACAAGTAAACTTGTGCCATATCCCTGGGAACTACATTGTTCCTCAAATGAGGAACCCATGAGTTGCCATCGTTGTGCATTGCAGACCATTAAAACAAAGAGTTACATAGCAGAGCTGAAAGGTCCTTTACACGGCCATGAAGTAAATAGTTCATGATTCTCTGCTGTGTTTTATTTCATTTTGAAGTTAGGTATTTATTGAACTAATTGTGGAAATAGATCCCTTCATTTAAAGTTATTGTGTTCAACTTTTTTTATTTGTATAACAAAAAAAAACATATGAAATGTCTAAATAAAAATACATGTGTACCCCAAACACCTCAAAGGACACATAAAATAAAAGTTGAAATCCTCTCAAGAGTTGAATCCCGTACTGCCTTTAATTGTGGCAATACCAAATTCTCAGGACTCTTTCTGGAGAAGATGCGTGTCTTTACAGACTCCCCTGGTAAACGTACACTCTGTTATGGAGAACAAAAGGCATATTTGAACATTCCCACTCCAGCGTAATCTCTCTCTCCCTCTGCAGTGAGTGTGTCACCGGTCACTGATGTATGACACATCAGAAGCCAGCCTATGTTCTTTAAGCGTGCCATGAAGCCCAACAGATCTCATAGACCTGCAAGGTCGATGGATTGCCTCTATTTGGATATGGATTTACCTCACATTATATGAATATATACAACCTTCGTCTTTATCTTAACACGTTAGTATTAAGTGAAAAATGTTTCATAGAAATGCTGATTTCTTTCCAAGTCTCCATATCTGAAAATGGTGGACACTGAATCTGGTAAAAGATGTAGAAGGTTGCCAGGAGCAATTCATCTTACTTACACAGCATACATGAAGGCCTCGAACACTCTGGACTGGACTGTATGGTTGTTTTTTTAGCAAGGTAAAAATATGTCATTTATTTACAGTGTAATGAACAAATACAAAGGAGTTGTGGAGGTACAGAGAAGGGCACCTAAGCACTGCATATTTATGGTCATCTTTAAAGGCTCTTATTTTAAAGGGGATGTAGTAGGAGTATTTAAAACTCATAAAAATGGACCTCCTGCTCAGATAGAGAAATCCAACACAAATCAAGCCTAAAAACACATTTTGTGAATTATTTGCTGAACCACAGTATTATAGTAGTGGGAGGAGTGTGGAACTCCCCCAATATCGTCCTGTCATGCTCTGCCCTGAATGCAAAATTGAAACGATCAACTACTTTTGCATTTTGCATCGAGGTTTATGTGAATGTGCCATACTGTGCCCTGCATCCAGCATCCGTTTACTGTAAACGCATGAGCGCAGGCAAATGCATTCGGGGTCATTTTATTGTTTTGTTGCGCATGGTGCCCCGCTGTAATGACTGTCCTGTCTGGAATGATTGTTTACACCCCAGATGTTGGAAAGATGGAGCTCAGAGGAGCATTTCACCGTAAAACTAAAGCTGTAGTCCTCCCCCAATAAAAAGGTTCAACAACGTCTGCCACAGCTCAAATCACCATGAGGTGACCGCCCATGTTTCTGGCTTTATTTAGTTTAGTTATTTTGCTTATTAATCAACTTATTTAATAATAATCATTTGCAGACTGCTCTCGGAGGCTGTGCAGAATGAAGGAATTCTATTTGAAGGCCCAGCTTATTCAGAGACGTTAATTTGTGATTGTGATTCAATTTTAGCACACTCCCAAAAAGAAGCCCGACAAACCGTCTGCCGTCTGGATACATTCGGACCTCTATGCCTCTCGAGACAAAGCATGCCACCAGAGCACATTCATCCATAAACAACGCCTGGTTGTTAATCTCTGGACAGAAAAACAAGGAGGTTATCATGACATGCTATTCGGGGGAGACAGGCCCACAGGCAGATCTCCACCCAGGGCTTCGTTTCACACAGTGCACTCTCTCCCCGTCACTCGCAGGTCACACATTGTGATCAATACATTGTCACGGTGTAGCAGTGTGACAAGCTTAATATTTGTGCATCCAGGTTCTTTAGGGCATTGGCTATGTCCGAACAACATCGGGAAGGAAGTGGCTTGGTTTTGTGGCTCTAAATGTGTGGAAACAAACAATGCCTTAGTTTCTCTTGTTTTATAGCCAAGTTTTTTTTCCGTCATTGTTTTGGAATGGCTGCCCAGAAAGAAACTTCAACTGAAGGGTGCCCAGGAGGCATCCCAAACAGATTCCCCAAATCAGCCGGCCTCCTCTCCATGTGAAGGAGCTACGACTCTACTCCCAATCCCCAAACTCGTCACTTTTTCTCCGAGGCAGGAATCCGCAATCTCATCCTTTCAGTCACTACCCAGAGCTGGGAACATAGTCGGGTGGGTTGGAGCATGGACCGGCAGATAAATAGCTAAAAAGCCTTTCCTTCCGGCTCAGCTCACTCTCTACCACACCGGCCGACATCGCTACTGACACCTCACCGAGCAGCCAGTTCATGTCCAGCTCCGTCTTCCCTAAAACTCATGAACCAGGCCACAAAAATCATTTAAACTTCTTCCTTCGAGGCAGCAACTGACCCCCGACCAAGAGGGAGCAATCCACCATTTACTGGCTTAGTACCATGGCCTGAAGACCTGGAGGTGATCTCCGCTCCCAACCAATTCACACTCAACGCTGCAATCGGCTCCAGTTTGTACAAAAGGTCAATAAAGCCACATTGACTGCAAAGAGCAGGGGCACAATTCTAAGGTTTCATCCTCAAAATGGACCCTCCCGAAAACTTTGGAGGTTGACGGGGTAGATGCAGGATAGCTGCACTCCGATACAGATAGCACGAGTCTGGATTTGGCGTGGTGCATAAAGAACTGCTCTCCACTGACCTGAATTCCCCCACCCCTACAAGGCTGGAGTTAGTGCGCCACATTAGCATTTCCACTTTTTCTTCTGGGTTCCCATGCAATTAATTAGAAAATGAGGGGATGGAGGCAAAAATGTATGTGTCCCAGTAATATGTTATATGCTCAAGGGGAAAATAAATTGACATTTATTCTGCCGACAAAGGGGTTTTAACAATGCTATTTTTCTCCTGGTGGTAGCATAATGAATTGCATTGAAACGCATCGAGTGCATTGTGTGTCTTGTGTGCTTTTTGTAGAAGCCCTCAGAAGAGTGAAAATTACGATTTGGAATTGGAGTTCTCACATAATTGGTACATTTGGAGGATGCTTGGTCAGAAAATGTACGGTTTTGTATGTCTTTTCACGTCTTTCTCCTTCAAACGGTGGCCTGGATTTTTATTTTCTCTTATAATCGCTTTACCTGCAACAATGAACAATTATTTCAACATCAAGACATGCATTTTCAGTCTCAACATTCTGATGCTACCATTACTATTTTTAGCCTTAGTCAAACCTCAGCTGTGATTTCTTGGGAGTGCTTTGGATCAGTGTGGGTTACTGATCAAGTTCAGGGATAATGGACACGCTGAAATGGATGTCGTTTAATCATATAAAGCTTACATTTGCATTGTGTTGTGTTAAACGGATTTCAAAGGGCAACTTGTGAGTGCAACGGCAGGAACGATTTGATTCTATCTCATTCTGACACCACTTACACACTGCTAACCTTTATGTATTTTCAAATGAATATTATTAATATGGAGTAACGTAATGTAGAATATGGGAAAATGGTCTGGATTGACAAAGGAAAATAGGAGCTCTAAGAGCCTCAGACAGGTCTCATCATTTACAAGCAAACAAATGAGACACAATCCAGTGATTTCGATTGACTGATAATGTGCAATTAAAAAATGAATATTGGCAGATGACACGAAGCATTGTTTTATCTCTTTACTTTTTTCTTCAGGAAACAAGCGTGTGCACAGAATTATGAACATACGATACACTGATTGACGACGGTCAAGAAGAAAGGAAATAACAGTTGCTGTCAGAAGAACTCATAACTTCTGTGATAATCTTGTTTTAAATTAAATGAATACATTTGATGTCAGGCTGACAGAGGACACAAGCTGTGCAGCAGCTGCGAGTCCAAGCAATTTGGATAAAGGGCCAAAAAAATAAATGTGTTTTTTGCGAGTTCGTTACTTTCCGATCACTAAAGGAACTGCCATCCATATATATGAAAGCTTTCAGACATTGCATAGTGTTACAGAGTCACTTGAGAACTGTGTGACAAACTTTATGGTAACAAACACTTTGCCCCCACGGAGCTTACTGTAGCCGCATGTGACCACTGCTGAGCGTGTTTAGCATTAGAAACCTGTATATCCACTCTCCTAAACACAGCCTGCTGCTGCTGACACCAGCTCCTGTGCAGACTTGCTAACCTCAACACCTCCTGTGCATGCAGTTGGGAAGTGGCAGAATTAGTTTTTTATATTTACTTTTGTAATGCAACTATTCATTTATTATTATTATTATTGTGGTATATAAGGTATGAAATACATCTGCGTATAACAAATTAATTCCCATGCAACTACCTTTAATAATGATTTCACTGATAGCAGCAACACTTTGGTTGTGTTGATACAAACTCTTGGGAAAATGTACTGTGCATTGTACTACTATTGTAATATGACCATAGCAGTAATTTAACAAAAAATGTGGTCTTAAAAGTACTTCATTCAAAATAACTTACGTTTTAAGGCAAGTCTCCAGGCAACAGTATTGAGAATGATTTCCACAGGCACTTAGTGTACTTAATATTTTTGGTTCATGAACAAATCCTGAGAGCCCAAAAAGTATGTACGATAACTGGTATCGGCAGCATGTGTGGAATTATTATAATCGAATCAACATAGCCCATTATACCTTAATAATTGAATACCGTTTATACCTTTATCTTGAATACTTCTTAAAACGTTCTATCACTAAGTTACCCACTATATAGTTTATCTGCTAAATGATCAATTAAGTATTCACAAACTGGCCACATTCCAATGAAGGTATTTATGGTGTCTCACAAACCAGACATTATGGAGGCCATAACATATGCAATAGGTTTTGGAAATAGTTACCAATGAGTTAAGTTAACTAATTCAACGGTAACGGATTGACACATGCCAAGGGAAGGAGCTTTGGACTAAACCCTGAGGACAACTATTTGGGAGGAACATTGTCCACAGGATACTGGACAATGATAGGACAAGAAAGCCACATTGGACATGGACATGGACTAAGACCTCCAATCAAGAACAAGACAACACCCCAACTGGAAGCCTTAAAATCAAATGTCACAAAAAGAAATGGTGTTATTCTGTGGGATCTGTTAGGGAGGAGACAGTAACTGCCTGTCTCTTTCTTATCAGTAGCACAGGGTACCCCTCAGCTGAGTGTGTGTGTGATACGGATCATATCACAGATTTTTGATAAATAACCTTTAATTGAGAGAAGTTTCTGGTTCATCCTTGTTTCAACTCCACTCCCAAAATAAGAGCAACACGTGCAAATCGAGTTGAGTGGATTGATATTGTAGGGTCAATGACTAAAATTGTACAATAAAGTGCTTTGGTATCATATCTGTTGAGATTTGATAGAATGTGTTGGCAGTATTTACTGAAATGTAAATAATACATGAATAACATGCTTTTGTAGTAATTGTTCTTTGATCCAATCCTGTCCACTCATGAGTAATGGTTACGTAAGAAGAGAAATAAATAACCTTCGTGCACCCAAGTATACAATTAAATATGAGTTCTGTTTGAAACAAGATAAGATAAACGGAGGTAAAATGGTTGTGGATGATGGATTCATCCATTCCCTCTGGAGATGAAAAATGAGATGAGAGCACATAAAACCAACCAACCAACCAGTTTTTTTCTTTGTTTGGATTCGGTTTCGACTTCTGTGAACTTCAATCTCCGATGTGCCTCTATCACTTTGTCAACTTCCATCTATGAAAGCCCTTTAAGCTTGTTACAGCAGGAGCTGCCTCGTACAAGATACTGCACACAAAGGTTAATGTTTGAGAGGTGCATATCCTCCGCTGGCATATTCTTTTTTTTTTCCCCACATGTGCAGGCTTCACACAGATTCACAGAACGATTGGGAAAATAAATGAGAAAAGACAAAACTGTTAATCGCTTAGTTATATTATTACTTATGCGTATTATGAGTCCTTACGGATGTAAGAATGGAGAGAGAGGTTGGGGATAGTAGTGCTGTATAAAAAAAGACTATACAGGAATGTAAGTGTGACAGCTGGATAACAGCAGATCACCGCACATTACCAGTAACACAGTATTTTCCCCCTACAAAATGTTTCCTCTTTCAGAAGTAAAATATTTACGTAACAAATGATTATTAAATTAACAAATCTCATGAGCTTTCTTCCATCAAACCATCTTGTAAACAGTCAGATACCAGTTTTCGCTCGAGGTACGCTGTTCAATAATACAAAGTGCAGGGGAGCAGCACAACAAGTGAGTGCGCTGTAGGTGGTGGTTCTAGAGATTTCTGAAGATAAAGCGGACTACCCTGCGCTGATAGCATTGATTGACTGTGATTGCCCTGTGTGCAGGGATGACAATGCTAGATGCGATTCCAGGGAGGGAGACGCAGGTCAGCATACGTCTTTGTGACTGAGTTCGAGTGGATGGGTGCGGGCCTGGAAGTCATTCATCCCATTGTGTTGGCCTGCGAAGCCAGTGGAGCTGGATGAGCGGTGGTGAACCTTCTTCCCTTTTTAAAATGATCAAAAACCGGACACACGCTTACTCGCACGACAACGCTTCTCCCAATCCTAGGATGCTTTTCAGTCATGGTCTTTCATTTCACGTGACTTTCATTTCATGTAAAATATCCTGAAGCACCCTCTTTGCTTATCTTGCTCCCTGACAAATGTGATGACATATTCACTTCACAGTCATTACACTGAGGGCAGCCTCCTTTCCAACATCACAGTGGGTTAAGCACACCAGAAGCTAATAAAAATGACCAACAGAAAAGATAGTAAGTTAATTTGATCAGTTGTTGGCCGGCACACTGTGGCATGTCTCATGTAATACATATTATTATTATTAATAGTATTAGACATACTTTGTCTTTTCATCTTTTTTTCATTTCTCATTGCTTATTTTCTCCTAGCAAAATGCAGTGTATTAAATGTACGGTAATTTCATTGTTCACTTTTACAGGCTGCGCACAGTATCAATCAAATATTAAAGTATCAAATCAATCTAGGATTTTATATCTGTGAAATTATTGATGTTTTAGTTTCCATTTTTTTTTATTTTTTTTTAACACAAGTGCATTTCCTGGATTATAAATTTATGAAATATGGCTTTTCGCTGTGGCGAGTAAAAACTCACACATACATGCTGCACTGGACGTAAAGCACATGAATAGTTGTGAGACAGTAATTTAGAGATCACATCTACTCCCTCCACTCTCTCTTTTGCTTAAAAAAAAAAAAAAATTCGAGGAGCACAATCACGTCTTTAAGAAAGTCCGCCTATTTGTATTCTGGGCTTCCGATGCGCCTCTTTGTGCGTGAGTGAGTGCGAGTGAACGGAGGAGAGCGGGAGGAGGGCAGAGAGAGGGAGGGAAGGAGGGAGGGAGTGTGTGGCACAGAGGAATCTAACGCGTTGCTGCAGAGAGCCGTGACAGACAAGGCATTTATCCGGGCAGAGACTCCTGCTGTAGCGAGGAGGACGCAGGAGGACGCAGGAGGACGCAGGAGGACGCAGCAGCAGCAGCAGCAGCAGCAGCAGCAGCAGCAGCGCTCTGCCCGCTCAATGTCTCCACCGCAGCTGGAAACCAGGTGGACACGAGGCGGAGGCAATGGGAATACACTCTGGGAACACACACTCTCCACTGCCACCAGCAACATGATTCCTGGAATACCACGTTGGCTCACCCAGCTTTGCCTCCAAACGCATAATTTCCCCTTTCGTCCCGACACTCTTCAGACCATCTATTACCCTCTCCTGTCTCTTGATTTGAAAGGCTACTCATGCCACGGGAGCGCGTGTCTGGAATGAGAATCAGTGGCGGTCTCTCTTGGGGTCAGACATTAGTACCAGCAGAAGGCTCGAGAGACGTTCTTCGCTTTATGCCAATCTCCAGAGTACTCCTGTGTGATCTCCAGGGACTTTATCACAGCTCCCCTGACTCACCCGGTGCAAAGAAGTCAGGGTTGTGACTAGCGATAAGAAGTGCATGTGAGAAGTTGTGCTCCGGAAAGGCCTGAGATTTTCTTTCTCTTTGTGTTTCTGGGGGAGAATATGGAGATAAAACTAAAAACAGAGTAAACGAAAGGCAAAAGCACGTTGTCTTTATAAGAACAAGCCAACGGCTACAAAAATACTGTTTTCCTTCAGTTCCACTGTTGGTGAATCTGGTGCATTCCTCCAGAGGGACATCCAGGGCTAAGAAACCCACTGGTGAGTAACTACAGATTCTATCACTCATACGAACAGCTGCTTCATGTTTTAGAAACATATGAATGTGAAACACTTGACTTGATTTTGTCCCTCTCAGTTCCTCCGCATTATTATTTTGGTTATTGTAAAGTGTTTTATTCTTGTTAGTTACCATTATGTCATCATTGAAAAGGCCTCCAAGACTTGATGCCTTCCGTTCACGGCAATGTACAAAATCAAAATGTTAACACAGGACTCCTTCAAGACGAACTTTCAGTTGTGTTGCTCGGCTTTATTTCTCCTATGCATCACTAATCCCAATACCTTGCTTTGCTATATTTGGACTTCAGCATATTTCATTGCTTGGGGTCTGAGAGCTTGTGTACAACACTTATATTTAAATATATACCGAGGAAGCATCCGTTTATCTTTATGGCTCTGCTGTTTTGTGGCCGCACAGAGAGCAATGAATTGCAGCCCTACACGTCTGGGGTTGTGCACAGTGGAGCCATTGTGAAAGCACGCGGCGCAGTTCATTTTAGAAAATAAGTGTATCTGAATACCTCAGGTCATTCAGCACTTTAAATATCGTCTCTAAATGCACCACTTGGCAGGGGATGTGTACTGATGTTTTTGTGTTTTTTTTCTCCACTTCATGACACACAGACCTCAATGGGAAACTTAAACATCTCAGATTTGAAAATATATTTACTGCCCGTCAAATAACTTCCCAGTCTAATGGTATTCCAATATTCAATGCACAGATTGATGATTTTCCCTTTTTCCCCATATATATTATCAAGAAACACCTTATGCAAGTACAGCATTTATGAACAGTTTGCCAGGGCCAGTCTCCTAATATAATTGTAAAGCAAATGTATCCCACTGAGCTCATTTTTAATGATTCTGCAGATGATGGATGGGTACAACGACTTTTTTTTGGCCAAACAGTCAAACAAAGGTCATGTTCTATATCGCGTTCAGTTGCTCCCACAGACTCAAAACATCTTCACCGAGCAAACCGGACATCTGAAAGCGAATGATCGTGAATGTTAAGAAATGTCCACACAAGTAACTGTAGCTGCAAATGTTTGAATTTCCCGACGACAGTCTGACCGGTCACAGGCTGGTTATTCAAACATTTGGCCTTAGAGGACAGCCGAAGCACATATGGCTCATTTATTTCTAATTGTCAAAGTGAAAAGTACATAGGATCCCTCTCCGAGCACCTCAACGTAAATCACAGGTCCCCTCCTCTTGCTTAGTTTTGCCTTATCCATTTTCCATCCACCACAATCACACTCCTCTGTCAACCACAAGCCTGATAAGATGCATCATTTTTGCACACATTCACACGACGCCACCACCATTCGTTTGTCTGTATGTAGCCTGGGCATCAAAAATGCTGGGCAAGTGCAGCACACATGAGAGAACATGTGGTAATGAGGCGTGCGCACAACCCTTAATGCCACTTGTGATGCTTGAAGCACTGAGCCGGCGATGAAAGGCTGGTAACTGCAGTTGATTAGGATCTTAGGAAAAAAAGATTTGACCGTGAAAAATAAGATTATATGCATCTTCAAAATCAGAGCAAACATACTTCAATTAGTTCAATTGAAAATGTCTTATCCGCCGATCACTTAAACTCAATTTATTCACTTGGCATTCAGTAAACAACACTAAACACAGTGTTGGAACGGAATACTCGAAGGACTGTGGCATTTTGGTAGACTGCTGTAATAACAACACATGGGTGCTTATGCTCATGCTTGTGCACCATTTTGCCATTAACCAGTACACTTCCACCAGCACACTCCAAACACGTTGGCAAAATAATACGCCATAGCATAATATTGGCTCCTCGGAGTTCTTAGAAACCGAAACTGCTCTTAAAGCTGCAGCCTCGAGGGGAACGGAGCATGCCAGCATTGAACAATAGACAACCAGCCATTCTTTTGATGCTTAATCCAGCACAAATCCAAAACCAAAAACATTAGTCTCAGTAGCGAGCATATGCGGAATATATCATTGAGCAAAGAAAACAATAGGAGCAGCATCAAAAACAAGCGAGAACCAGGAGCACACCGGTGGACCTCTAGAGTGCACCGCAGCTGGCATGTTGTGTCGACGACACCGGTCGTGTTACAACAACTACAAACCGAGCACTTCAAATACATATGCCACACTAACATATCCCCTGCACACTTTTCTTTATTTCTACAGACAAATGCATCCTACTTCACTAAATTCGTTACAATGCATCGAATCAACCCCCATTGGAATAATGTAACAAAGGGATTTTTTTTAAATCATAGAACGTATTTCAAAACAGATTAGAACTAAATAAAGCAAGCGCTTCTATGTTTTAGAGAAATTGGCTGTAAATTTATGCCAACACTTTATTCGTTATCACTTGTCTACGTAACCGCCGACATGAGGGGGATTCGCTGCGGTAAAAATGATTTGGACAGACAAATAGTAAACAAATAAAAGGTTGCGCAGGGTAATGTACAGGTTGAACAAAGCTGTTTAAGTCTGGATGAAACCAACAATTCAAGATTGTCTCTTGCTGCGAAATACCATTTCCTGGAATTTTATAAGCCAAAAATGAAGTCAAGAAAATGAATGGCAGGTCCACAAAGAAACTAATCATTCGTTCCAACCACTGAAACCATGTATCATCATCTGACACTCGATGTTTCATGCCGTCTTCGCCGTCTTTGTTGATAACATGGTAAATCGTGTATCTTCAAGCAACAAGGGACAATAAAACACTTGCCTCATCTTAACCCAGTGTCACGAAATATGCCATTCATTCTCATCAGACATTTGGATGTTTCTCTGGGCGTCCCGGGGCTTATCTATTCACTATAAACTCCCCCGGTGCACAATTAAGCGGCAGGTGCTGCCAGCTGCCAGAGATTTAGTCACAGAAAGAAAGAAAAGGAGAGGTGACCTCCTCTTTACCATGCTGTGCTGACAATGTTGCGCTCACATGTTGGGGAGCGAGTGCAAAGTAGATTGCGGAGCTTAAACGAGGAGATTTGAGTGGCTCTGTCGAGGCAAAAAGGTGGCAGCAATAAGCACATGTCACCTTTGTGCTGTGATATTTTTTTATTCTTAGTATCTAATGGTGACTTAATGGTTATATTCTCCTCTCCTCCAAGCTCACGTTTGGGATGCATGTAGTTTATTTGACCAGCCTTTTCCTTTTTGGGGGGGGTTTTCAACCAATTTGTTATTTTGCTTGGTTTGCTGTGATGTATTACGGTGTAATATCCACCACTGGTGATCACATTAATTATTCTCAGTTAATAAAGTGCATATTTCAGCATGTAATGGGAGTATATCTAAGTGTTGGCTCTGTTATTCAAGGGGCCCTCAAGCTTACATTGTAGAAATTGCTGAAGATTTATAACATCATTGATGGTACATTAAGCACTTTGCCACTTCATGCATTGTGGACGGATGAAAAAGCCACGCAAACCAGACTCAAACTGGAGTCGCGCTTCACTGAGCTATAGTTTAACAATAAGTTTGCATGGCTATGTCACACATACTTGTATTGCGTGTTTTCATTTATATCGAGCCATTCTTTTTACAATAATTAAAACAACCAAAAAAAGTGCACAACTACAAAAGCTGATATATTTTATTATATTATACATTTCACTTTGTGTCTGGTGCTACAAGCTCAGCATAGGCAGCAAGGCACTCTTTCACGAATTCTCCTTCTGAACAAGGTTTATTAGCCATAAGCTCCACACGCACGCACGCATGCACACACGCACACGCCATAAAACGTGCCTGTGTATTATCTCTGGCAGAATGCAGTTTGTTGAAAAATGCTTGTTGGGCATCCAAACTGCACCAAAAAGTGTTAACATTATGCAAGCACAGTTCTCCGTTTTAATTTATTTTTTCTTGCCATCAAATGAATCAGGAATGACACACAGTGGCTTAAATACAACCACATGGAACCCCCAATGAACAATCTCTATATAACCATGAAATGTTTTGTATTTATGCACTGCCTGCTAGATCAAACTGCCATGCAAGTCAAAATTTGTCATAAAGAGACCAGAGTTTCCCCAGTTTTGTGTCAAAATTGCCATTTCAGGTGAATACACGATGCCTGCGTTCAAATTGAGACAATACAACCCAGACAAATTCCCACACCATAGAATTGACTTTACTGTGTACACAGTGTACTCCGCTTGTGTGTACTGACTGAAGTATCCAATTTGAGACACAGCAAAAGACTCATGATGAATAATGGCTTCTGGACTGCACCTTAACTCCATTACTTACAGACTGCTGCAACTGCTTTTTCCACCATGTATTAAAGCCAGGATGGAGACTGTTGTATTATGTTCACTTTAATTTTAAAGGCAGCTATTATTCCTTTATCCAGGTTTTGGACTGCTGCATGACGCACCTGTTGTTTCTCATGTCTAACATTTCCACTGTAATGTCATTATTTTTCTAAAATGATGTCGCAATTTCGATTCAACTTACCATTTATGACCCATAAGACCATTACCATTTATGACCCATGTAGACTATTTAAATTTTTTATCTGTTGCTTGTAACTTGCACACATTATTTAATTGTGCTTTCTTATTGATATTATTACAGTCTCAAATTGATTTTAACCAACACAACTTGGTTTGCGTAATGAAACTTATTTATTTATCTAATGCATTTATTGATGTTTTTATGGAGCATCGTTGCCATGTTTAAGCAATAACAAGGCATACATTTTGTAAACATAAATGCTGTAGGTTTTTACAAGATAAAGAATCTGTATTATCTTTAGCAGAAGCATTAATTACCTGTTCCCGACGCATCATGGAGACTGGCAAATGAGCCACAGAGATTTTAACAAGTCAACAAATTGTATTGCCAATCCTTAATCTGAGACATCCTTACAAAAAGCAATTAAGCTTTCAAATCAAATCAAAGCAATCCTAAACAATTATATTATATGCTTTTATACTCCATTTGAATTCCTATATCCACTTTGGGTACCAAACTTAATTCATTATTTATGTGTATATGGTAAGTTCATAAAAAAGAAATCAGCAAGTCTGTTATAAAAATTTGAAAAAGCTACTGCTACTACAGTGGGTCTATTTGTTACCTCGACATTTTGAAGTCTTAATCAAATAAAAAAATTAAAAACATAGAATCTCAATAACTCAACGGAAGTTCATTTAACTTACATTGGGTAAACAATCAAAACTTCAGTACACACTGAAATGTTTGTATGCCTACATACATCAAAGCTGTGTATTACATGTGTCACATTTCTTGTTTGCCAGTCCAAGCGGTTTCCAATCGAAGAACCAGATTGGGAGATGCTTCACGTGTGAAAGTGTTGACTAAACTTGATAAGAGATATTCCAATTACAGATCCTAAAATGTCATCCTTACATTTAATGGCCAGATTTAACCAAAGGCGACAAAATCGGTATCCTAATAAGACACATTATCCATATGCTAATGCAGACAACACTCAATAAGGTGTCTTCCTCAGGCCTTCTATGTACCTGCTGCCATCTGGAGAAGACATTTTAGTGGAGGTATGTCTGCACAGGTCAGCTCGGCCCTAATTAGTATTTCATCATAATTACACCAGGACTGTTGACTGACAGCTCTATTTAAATTAGTAAAATGCCGCAGGTAGAGAGAGAGAGGTAGAGGGAGATAGAGAGAGAGAGGGAGAGAGGTAGAAAGAGAGAGGCAGTGAGAGAGAGGGGTAGAAAGAAAGAGAGAGAGGTAGAGAGAGAGGTAGAGAGAGTGAGAGAGAGAGACTGAATGAATCATCCTAGTTCTATTTAAATTAGTAAAATTCTGCTGGTACAGAGAAGCACGGAGAGAGCGAGAGACAGGTAGAGAGAGTGAGAGGGGTAGGGAGAGAGAGAGAGAGAAAGGGGGGGAAAGAGAGAGAGAGAGAGAGAGAGAAGGGGGGAAAGAGGTGGGGAAAGGGGGGAAAGACAGAGAGAGAGAGAGGGGGGGGGAAGAGAGAGAGAGAGAGAGGGGGGGGAGAGAGAGGGAGAGAGAGAGAGAGAAAGGGGGGAAAGACAGAGAGAGAGAGAGAGGGGGGAAGAGAGAGAGAGAAAGGGGGGGAAAGAGAGAAAGAGAACATCATCCCGTCACAGTGGGAGGTATTACCTAAAGCAGGTAACAGCTCATTCCCTAACAGTTAATATATATTTGAACAAAAAAATAATAATAGTCACGCTAGGTGAAAGTGAAAAACATTATGTGAACAACAAATAAATTATGAGAAATCGGGACCATCTCATTCATCAGTCATTGATATCTCATTGGACTAACATCACTGCAAATTGATGTTTCGGTACTTCCCAGTGAAATATGTCAACAGATAAGCAAACCTACAATGGATGTTTAACTCTTAGCAATAGATGATGCACACATCAACTCGGGGGGAGGTGGAGCTTCCAAGAAAGCCTGAAAAGCTAATGAAGGTGCAGTGAAACAAAGAAATGTAGGATTACGATAGGTAAAGATAGGCCATCCCAATTCTCTGTAGAACTGACTCAAGTAGAGACAAAGACATGAAAAGTTCACATTTTTATTCAGCATCAGTGACGGTGTTTGCTGCATGAAGGAGATGTTGGCTCATAAGGATGAAGGACTTAGATGTCTGATATTTGAGTGATCAAATTGAAACCTCAGAGCAGTGTCACCACTGGCACCACTGGCGATAAGCAGCAGCCTCTCACATGCATGTCACATCACCTCTTGAACAGTCATTGGCTGTCACTTAGTTTGATTAAGTTTAGGCCCTCCGCTCCCACACAGGAGTCAAAGCAACAATGCCGAATTGGTAAGATGAGGACATGGCCAACTAGCTAAGAAAGCTTAAGCAAGTGTTGCGTTGTTTGCAGAGGAGGGTTAGTCACTCGTGTGGGCCGAGTCTCTAGCCTCCACACAGCTGTCAAATCTGAACCACCTGTTGGACAGCAGCCTTTATCAGCCTGAGCTGCTGTCCAACGGGTTTTTCGGTCTCAGATTCAGTAGTGTGGACAGGAGTGCGCCGTCTTGTTTGCCTAGTTCTTTCAAAAACGCCGTCACCGCCTACGGTTCTACTTCCCTAGCGCCAATTGGTTCCACGGTGTCCTGCCCACAGCTGAGGATTGGCCAGCTATCTGACAGCTCGGTAGGATCAATGGTAACTTTCATCACACCTTCTGTCTGGCTGTCTGGCGTACACACACAGCAGTGGAAATGTAAAATCTCAGCACAAAACGACTCACTTCAAATGCAGTTCAAATCCTGATCAAATACAATCAAGCACAAACAATTATTAATGCACACTAAATGACAATAATTTCAGAAAAATACTGTAAAAGAAAAATAAAGGATCCGATTGAAGTGATAGCTGTGTGTGCTCTGAGGTGTGAATGATAGCTCTGAATATAGATGTGATGTATGGTTGCGTATGTAAATGAGGGAATGTAAACTGTAATGAGAAGTGCTTTCAGTGCTCATTAAAATCACCATTTGATTTCATTCCACTTTCAATTTAATTTAATTAACAAGAATATTTCATGTACACAAAATCAAAACATTTTGCTGACCCCTAAATGGGGAAAAAATTAGGGCTGATATTCAACTTTCTAAAATTCAAGCTTTATTTGGTCAAATAACTTGTACTGATATTTACACAATAATACACAACTACAGTGTTTTATTATTCAAAGGAAAACCACGATATATTAGATATTGTCAATGTAATGTAATAATCGCATTTGATAAATACAGTGATCAGTCGTGTACTTATACTGTGGCTCAAACATTACCTTATACATTGGGGGTCAGAATGCAAGCCAACAGACACTCGCCAAGTTCGTTGAGATATTGTAATTAGGGTTAGAAAGTCATTGATTTCCTCGTAGACGACCGCTAACAGCTTGAAACATATGGAGGGAAAATCGCAAACCAGTGTTGCTGGCAATGCAGCCCTGATTATTAAGGAACACCTGTTCGGCTGGCTGGCAAGGCGACTCAGGGTCCCGCTGAATAGCAGCAGGCTAATGAAGGTCTCCTCCGCTTAATTGTTTGGGCTATAAATAGAAAGGGATATAGTGCGTCTCCACTCTCATCTATTTTGTCCTGCCATACATACAGTGAATGTGTCATTAGCAGTTTGTTGTGTGGGCTGTGAATAGGGCAACGGTGGCAATTCAGTAATTGCCATAATTAGCAATTAAAAAAGTGTTGTTACACTAAACTCTGGTAAGAAAAGACCATCTAATCCTCGAAAAAAAAAAAACTCTTATTGAACTCTCGTATCGAAAGCTAGCCTTAAACTCTGGTGTGAACTGGCCGTGGTCCTGAAATGTTGTGCAGCTCGCCTATGTATGTATGTATGTATGTATGTATGTACATTATAAACAGCTGAGAGGCAGATACCCACATTACTTGCATCAATGTAGTGGCTGCTAGTTCAGCTCCCCACAGATTGATGCATAGAAAGCAATCAAGCAGCTCTAATGGCTGACGCGTCAGTTTATCACCCAAAACATGGTCAAGCTAATTATGGCGTCACTCCAAATACATAGAAGGTCTAATGCCTCATTGTCCGCCACTGACAACGTCTGTTGCTGTTGCCTCTCATGTTTGCGTTGACAGGGTGCCTCAGAATGAAAAATCAAGGCAGCACGTATCTGATTTGAACCATTTATGAAAGTCGGAACAAGAAAAAAGATCAAATTACATGTGGGACTACTGCTGCTCCCTATCATAAGATGGAATCTAAGTCAAAAATACGAGAAAAAAAGGAGAGGATTGGATTTGGACCAGTTGAACCTAGACAAGATCTCTCTCATCAGCAGTTCAAATCAAGCATGACCAAAGTTTTTTCTTCTTGCCACTGACCTGAACAGTCCCCAGCTCTTTAATCTTCTCTGACAAAACTTCCTTCTGAGGAAAATTAAAGGCAGAACACTCAACTAAAAGCAACATTACCCAACTCATCCAGCTGTTTAGGTATTACCTATGTTGATGATGTTCAAAAGAGTTTTGCTGGCAGTGTTCTCCAAGTCAACCCGTTTGAAAGAGAACAGTGCTTGATAACTTTCCCAAACCTTTAGTTTTCACAGCAAGCATGAAAATATTGATATCAAAGAAATCGTTTTTTTATCATTTTTTGTTGCTCAAACAGATTTTGCAATGACACCAGAATTTGAAATTGTATATATGAATGAATATAAATTGTGGCAAAATGTACAAAACTAATATTAGAGTGTTTGCAAATGCTAAATTAGATGTCATTATTAAAAGCCCTAATATTGTAAATAAATAAAAAAAATTAAGGAAGGAAGAGGAAACCAGCATGACTCGGTATCAGGAATAAGCTCAATTATTATAATACATGATCTTCACATTTATTGTCAATTACTCAATGATTCACTAGTCACCTCCACTGGTGTCACATTACTTATCTACAGATGAATACACAACTACCTTACTAATCCTAGTTACTGACTGCAGTCAACAGAGATATATTCTGCATTCTTTCAGAAAAAGAAAAACTGTCCAACGTTCTATTGTTATTTAAAATATTGTTCTTCAATTTCTACAGAATGTTTTTGCAGCAAGTGCCAGAAATGCATACAACGCTACCAGGGGAATTCACTGTAAGAAATAATGGCTGGAAAACGTTTAATTAAGTTTTTAAAAACCAGGCACACAGATTAATTACCTATGTGAAACAAAATCATGCTTTTAATGTAAATTCAATATCTTATTATACTAAAGGGTGTAAACAACTAATAATAAAAAATGGTAATGGCAAACATTAAAACTAACAAAGAAAAAAAACAGTGCTAGCTTTATAATTGCCAAGAAAGATAAAATGTCTCAAATTTAAATTAGAACTAATAATTTCATTAAACAAAAAACATTTTACGTTGTTGGAGGCAGACTAAACTAAGAATTGCCCAGGGATGCAACCGAACTATTCACCTTAGGCGTAACACAGAAAATACAGGACAATCTGTAAAGTGTGTGCGTCACCCAGTGCATCACATGCACTGAGGGGACCTTCACCTCGGGTGCCTAGCCTTTTCCTAATGGTGCTAAGCTCACTAAAAGAAAAGGAACTAAAAGCAAAAGAAGGTTATACACAAACAAACACACCAAATCACAAATGAACCATTAGGAAACATGTTTGTCTATTAGCCTTCCACAAAATAAAGGAATCAAATGCACAAACAAGCCACAAATGAATAAACTAAGGAGACAGTAGTGACCCAGTTAGATAAAACGTAGAAAGTAAAACAAAAGGAAAACTGTCGACAAGGGCAACACAACCGCCGACAAGAGCAACACAACAACCAAAGAGTCTCATGGTTAACGCCATAGGGCGAGATGATTATTATTATCATCATCATTACAAGTGGGTCATAGCACCTGGGATTTTCTTATTTATTTGTACTTAGTATTTCAGTCTTATAATCTGTTTCTGTGGTAGAAGTGACATTATGTCATAGTTGATGACACACATTTATTTTTCAGTGACAAATTGCATCCACTGCATTCTTACTTCTTGCAGTTCACTGCAAAAGCATTTAGTCTTACACAATAGACAAACCAGTGCTGGCTATTGAACCCAAGTGAAGACAGACTGGTTTAAAACTTTCTGATTTTCACCTTTCTGAAAAAACAAATTCCATATTCACAGAAAACTATTGTGTCAATCTTTCCATAGCTGGGCATGCTTACCTACTGCCGGTGTCCGTTCATCTAAAATGTCCCTCAACCCAATATTTCAAAACTTTTTTTTTTTTTTTTTTTTTTTACATAGTAAACTAAATAAAGTCTATAATCATTTTACAGCTATTCAAATACGACAAGCAAGCATACACACATAAAATGTTTTTCCACACAGCGAAGAACATGACTAAAGGATGCTATGCCTTGTAATGCGGTTTTGTGTTGGACCTGACCCTGAACATTTGCGTACAATCTTTTTCTTGGGTCCTCTGCTTGTCTATTATGCATGAGTGTAAACATTCAGGGCTGTGTGAAACCACTCTGCATTCCCAATGATGTCCGCCTCTCTGTTTTCAGCCTCCTGTTGCAGGGTATAAATATTCTGTAGATATGGACACTTATCTGCCTAAACATAATCACACTTTTGTGAGTGTCATTTTTTAATGAAAGAGAAGAATTTTACATCTAAATAGAAAATGTCAAATTGTGCCACAGGGTATTTTCAGTCACCCGTGGAGGAGTATGTGATGTTTAGCAAAATGCCTCAGGAAATTCATATTACCTGGTTCGAAATATAAAGGTCTGGAGGACCTGGTCATACATTTCCCAACATCTGCCACCACAGATTACTCTTGATTTCAATACAACAATTAAATAAGTGTTGCCTTCTTGACACTTTTTTAAATTCAATGTTTGTAATATGATTCCAGAAATTCCATCTTAGCTGTGAATGCCAGCAGAAGCAGTACAATGCTACTGCTTTACCTGTTACTGTAGGAATACAACCACTATTGATGGTAAAAATATTAGCAAACCCTTACAGTTCGTCCCTGTGGCGTGTCGCTCTTAAAGAAGAGTTATTGAATTAAAGGGGAGAAGCAAAGTAATGACAAGAATACAGAGAATATGCATTTGGTACTGCATGTTGGTAAAACAAATAACTAAACATAGTGTCAATAAAACGTCTTTTTAGTCAAGGCCAAAACAGTTGGGGGAGGCTTGTTAATCATTCTAATAGTGCATGCTTCGAGGTGTCTCTAAAATAACCCTTTTACAGCAGTGTGGTACAACTGGGATGCCTGCATTACCTTCTGTATGTATTCCATTCCTCCTCTCCATGTTTTATTCTGTTTGAATACACATGTTGGTGAGGACAGAAACAAGGATGCAGAGGAGGGGAGAGCAATAGTTCCTAGCTGCTAAACCTTGACTAATTAAGCTTAGAGCTGCACCCATTTCCATGCTGAATTTACAGCCGGACCTATTCCAGGGAATCCAAGGGTTCACTGCTAAGCCAAAGACAGCCCTCTTGCATCATCCCAGACACACACACTGAACTTTTATTTATTTATTTACTTTTTTTTTAAGCCATCTCTTTGGTTTGTACGGTGTAATAAATGATAAATACTCATCAGTTGCATGTATGCCAAAGGAAACTGGGCTAATAAGCACATTTTACCACAATATAAGGAATACATCTCCTTTCTGTACTTTGAGATGTCTGAAATGGTCCTGACTTTCTACTTTTTAAAATCAAGGTTCCCTTTTTTGTTTTTTAAAGTTTTCTGAAAATGTTATACCTTTTTAGGTAACAGTGATATAGTTTATGGATTTGAGAGGCATCCTTCTGTGCAATGAGACAGAACTATGTTGGGTGTGGGGATATGGTCATGATTGCAGCAAAGTTCTTCAGAAAATATCTACTGATCCACCTGTTCAATGAGCATTTCCTTATTTTAGTTATTCATCATCTTCATTAGATTACAAGTGTCACCAGTATAATTAAATCAAAGATGAATCTTGCTACGTTTCCACGGACAAACTGAAAATACAGATGGTTCCTTTTTATGACTGTCTGATTTCCATTCAATAATTGAGAAATACAATTGAAGACCATGGAATGAGTCACTGAATTTGCTAGCTGTATTTTTGTACAATACAATAAAACCACATTGAGGTTTTTTAATTAAAGTAGCATGAGGTCGCTGTGGAGTGCCACAATTGACTTGGAAAGATTGCAAGGCTGCAACAATGAAACACATTCATCTGCCTTTTCTACTCCATTTTCTATGTTGTGAACAAACTCCGCTTTGATATTGTGGAATTTTACTAGCGCAAATCAACGTAATTGTTGTTGGGATCATCCACTGCTTGTTGTCCCTGTCTTGCAATATTGTCTTTAGTACCTTAGACAGAGGAATGATTGTGACATCCCTGCTGTATATTCCACTGACTGCAGAAAAGAACCTCAAGGCCTGGATCAAGGGTTGCTTAGAGTTTGGCTGGCAAGCATTCATAATACAAAGCCCATTTTCTTCCAGTTGAAATTGAACCGTATGACTTGCACCGCACCTATTTTCCACCTAATCCTTTGCTCTGACACCGCAAATAGAGAAATGTATGGATGAAACACTGTGCCACCCGCTTCCCTCCCTCCCCCTCTCCATCTGTGACAGAGGTTCAGTAAAAGCAAGCACTGCAACCTACTTTTACCCTATAACTAAACCATTGTAAAATAAAGCTTGGAAAGGACAAACACTGCTCTCTGGGAAACACTATGACATGTTACACGGCTCAACAACATAAAGTCAAGTGCAGGCAGTTTTCTACAAAAAAGTGTTGTTGGTGAGCACCATGGACAGCTCCATCAATGCTTACAGTCTCTGTTCAGGTATTCATTCCACAGAGGATAATTATATGAATCTTCCCACAAGCTAGTTAAAACTGAATAAGCCCCTAGGATAAAGTTACCTACAAAAAAATCTTATTTGGTCCAGCTGCCTACTCGGAATTTGTCTGATGTTGCACAGATAAACTTTCTCCCCGTGACATTATCTGTAAGCGACAGCGAACCTGCATCTTCTTTTTTTTTTTTTTTTTTTTTTTTTTACTTTGCTGAGCTATATAGGCAGCTCTCTGTATTCTCCTAACTTTTATGCTCCCAGTTCTATAGGATTGATGTAACACTGAGTTTACTATTTAATGGTACCCAGCTCATAAACAATAAAACACACAGGGCCTAGAGCATACTGAATTCTGAATGAAAACAAAACAGTGCCAATACATTTTGTATTCAACTTTGGGCAAGCTAAAGTGTAGCTATTTAGGCTTGTCATGTTTCCAAAAACAGTTTTAAAGTCAGAACCACGAGACTTATGTAATAAGTCAGAGAACAGGACAGGAGGTTCATTCTCTCAGGCAGTTTTCTATTTTTTTAAAATAGTGCACCAAAACAAACTCTCTGCTTTTGTGGTTTACCATATCTGAGCTTGTTAACATCCTCTTTTATCTTGTTGGAGAAAGGAAAACTAGGATTGGATTGGCTAATGAGATCATTCAATATTCTTTCTCTCCGAAGCTTAAAATCTATTGTTTCTAAGCTAAAAAATACATACAAAATTAATACAAATGAGTGTGAAGTCATGGACTCATACTAAACTTGAAAGCAGGAAAGCAATCAGTGAAATAATGGACAGCAGAATGGCACATACTGTATATACGAGAATGTTAACATAGGTATCATTCTTCCAGTGATATGTAAATCTGTGTTGCTAACTTGGCCACAACTTTAAATCTTTTCCACAGCCACTGTCTCTGGCTTCACTAGTTGATGTAGCCAGCTAGATGTAAAGGATGGTTTTTCTTATGTGACCTTTTGTAGAGACTGTAAAACGCACTTGCAGGCAATTAACCAATGATCGTTTTGCATGGATTAATCAAACTTAATGGTTGAGACAATACTCCAGACATGGTATGAGCACATTCCTGCCACCCATAAATCTGTCAAACGAATGTGAACCATCTCGTTTGCACCGTTCCTAACTGCGGCGCAGATATGCCGAATGACACCTGCCGCTCTGTCTGAAGCTGGCTCAAAAGTGTGTGACAAGAGAGACCACACATAGACCATATACATCAACTGTAAACAATGAAGAAAACCTATGTATAGAGGTTAGCGGAGTTATATCTGATGCCATTCCACCGTAACATCTCTTTTGTTCCTGTGCACACAGGGCATGGCTACATTTAACACTTTCAGACTAAGCCCTATCCACACCCATGGGTCATGGCCAGCTCCCATCACAGGTCTGGCACCAGGAGTTGGCATTTCAGGGGAGGTGCTGCTCCTTAGCTGCTTTTTCCCAATAGGGTTCTGTGAATTGCTGTTAGTTGACACAGTTCTTTGAATCCCTTGGACATATACACCCCTCCATCAGGACAGGGTGGTGATTTTTGGATGAGTGGGTGTCCAGCTTAGCATTTTTGTCACCACGACCCTCGACTCTGGATAAGTGGGAGAAAACAGGTGAATTTTATGACTTGCGGCCCTGATTTGGAAAACAACTAGACAAATTACGCCTAGACTTTCATTTGCTTGTTCTGTTGCCATGAAAAGCTACACTATAATGCCACTAAAATGATGGCTGCACAAGTTTTCGGTCAAAGACGGACACATTTCTGCCTGGTCCCTGTGTGTTTTCCATAGGGACGAACACCTTTTTGTTCTCTTGTCTGCCTGTTATAAGATGCACAAAAGCAACAACATCAACTGTGAATAATATTCATGTGACAGTGATGAATGGCTTGTTTAAAAGCATGAATAGATCTCGACTCAACAGAACGCTGTTTTCCCCATATAAGCAGGTCGATCATGTGGCACGTAATTGCTGTGGTGAGAGAAAGATATAATTGCAGGACCTATCCTTAAACCACTGCGAGGTCCTTGAACTGTTTGTTGCCGATTATGTGGACTATTCGTTCCCACTGTGTGTTCCTGCGACAGTGAGTTCTGGCATATATGCAACTGAGTTTCTCCATGTGTGTAATTTCGTTTGGAACAAAAGACAGAAAAGGAAGACTCCATACATGAATAGAACCTGCAGTCACTATTAGTTGCTTTGCTTTCCTTGCCAACGTTATTGATGGCAGAGAAAACATCTCCGAGGCTTTATGCTCCCGTGTGTGACAGAAAGAGAGAGCGACAGCCTCATCTGTGAGAAAACATTCCTGTTCGCTACAATAAAAGACATTCTGGTACATACTGTACGTAAATGGAATGCTGCAATGCTCCCTTTAACCTGATTGCTTCCCTCTACATTGTCCAGCGTTGTCCCTTTTGACAGAGGAGCTTGACAAATAGATCGCAAAGGTGCACAATCATTGCATGGTAGGGACTAGGATGGAGTGGGCCCATTATTCTAAAGCAAAGCTGTCTGCTGGGACAAGGCCTGCATGCCACATGGTGCCGTGATAGATGGGGAACATTAATCAAAGCAGGACGGGGCCCTGAGATTGATGTTCAGAAATTCAAATGCTCAAACAGCATTTGGAAGATTAAGGCTGTGTGGGCAAGGTTGGGAGGCTACCTTTTCCATTGTACAGAAACAGGTGTGGTGGTAGAGCCACCACCCAGGGGTTACATGGTAAGGGTGTATGAGAGATGCTCTGTCCTGTAACTGTGCTTTATTTATTTTTTTCTCTCCATAAGGCTCTGCCACATTTCCAATTGACCCTGTTGTCCTACATATGTCAATGTCACAATTATTCTGTCTGGTAGCTGGAGTAATTTTAGGAAGAAATAGATTTTCCTTGTAATATCAAGCAGTGAAATTAACGTCAATACAAAATATAATGTAATTATACAGTTTGTATAATTACATTATATTTTGTGATTCCTTTTGAATAACATTATTGCACATTTTCAAATGCCCAGGTCATATTACCTTATGGTTCATTTGATATACGAACCCCTACAAAAAAACTATATATTCCGAAAATATAATATAAATAATTGTGTCTGCATGGCGATGTGTGTAACACTCAAACACACAATGCTACAGACGTTACAAGACATTTTTTTTCTGCTTTTTTTCTTCTGGCACAGTGAGTCATCCTGAAAAATACCTACAGCATTTGGCAATGTAGTACACCAAAGTTAGTTTTTTTTTTTAAATGCCATTTCAGTCTGCTGCACTATTCTTAGTCTTTTATTATATAAGACATGCTGTGTTGCTGTAGGATGATATCCCAGTGACATAAACATGTCTGTCATAACCCATCTGTGGAGCAATTTTGGCAATCGTTTTTTGTCGAATGCTTAAGGACAAAAGAAGACTTAACATTATAGTAAGAAACGTAGAAGATATGTGAAACAAAATAATGTCCTCGAACTGCTTTCATGAAAACATCTAAACTAAATCAGTCGCATCACTCATGGCTAGTTCTTAACATGACACACTGTGCTGTGTTTAAAGCCTAATTAAATGTACAGATTTGGATGTAGAGGATAATGAACAATGCTTGAAATCATAGGTGATAAAATCCCATGTGTGCCTAAGATATGTCTGTGACATATAAAGTGCCCAGCAGTCAGAGAGAAAAAAAATGTATTTTTACATTTACTGCAATTCTGTCTCCACTGTGGCCTGTGTTGATTAAGCATTATTGCATTTTGTGGGTGCCAACCTCAGTCATATTGTGAGTGTGACATCCGATTTTCGTATGTTCCGATGTATCGTCTTACAAATCAGCGGAGATGGCTGTGACCGGGCTGTTGCCCTGATCATTTTCTGCTGTCAAAAATGCTATTAACATGTCTGCCAAACACATAACACTCACACAGATAAGGCAGATTTGGCAGCATGTCTATAAAACAACATATTGTCTACATGGAATAAACAAATCAAAGCTAAACCCTGCTAATAAGGAGCTTCAAAGTGAAGGGAAACTCAGTAAAATCACAGAGTCATGTTGCACCTTTTTTTGAGCCCATATAATTTTTGTTGTTGATTGATTGATTCTATTCAGGTGCATTCCATAAGCACCAGCTGTCAGTCAAATTTTAGCCGCCTACTGTATTCTATTCATATCTGATTCTGTAAAAAGGGGTGATTATCTGCTATGTGTGAACATTTGTTTATGTGTGTGCCCACTGTGAAGAGGTCATGTGCTGCAGAGAGTTGTATTTGTTTTAAATACTTGCAAAGTAACGAGAAATCACAAATCACATTCATAATGTTATTGATTACACAGTCAGGGGACAATTACCCTACAACGCAAGCAACTTGACGATTGCATTACTGCACGATTAACACCGATAGCTACTTTTTCCCCACTGGTTGGGCATCCCTCATGCCTGTTGAAATCTTTGGCTATTATGTGTGATACATTTAGAAATCTGCCTTTCTTAAAGGGAAAAGAAAATGAATAAAATATGTTTAGCGTGCTGCGAGAGGCTTTAGTTTCGATTCTCATCTGGACATCCAGCTAAGGCACGGAGTAATAGAGTGCAGGCAATAAACAACACAACAACTAGGAGAGACAGCTTGTGAATATGATTCAAAACCAAGCCAGGGCCATATCCCAACAGAAGGCAGTCATCTGGCTTTGACAAAATGATATACATCAGGAAAGCCCTGAAAAATAGAGCTTTATCATTTTTATATTGTTCCCGTGACAAGAAAGACCTTCAGCACCTCTAGGCTCATCCACAGAAGAATCATCCCTGGCTATCTTTCCCCCGGGGAAGACTTAAGCCATTAGAAGAGACGGCGGGAGAGATATAGATAGAGGAAGGTTATAAAGTGAAAGCAGCCAGCATTTCAGATGAATATTTCCAAAGGGAAAGTGCAAGTAGAGGTACAAACATCACTCTCTCAAAAAACATGCCTGAGGGGATGTGGGAATGATAGTGCTGCGTTCACCAGATTTTTTATATATATATATATATATATATATATATATATATATATTCACTGATTCAACACACCATCATCTTGCACATGCATGCACGCAAAGAACAATATGCTGGGCAATCTTCCAGTTGCAATCTGATTTTTAGTTTGCTGATCTTACAGCACAAGGCTACCTTAAATGTGATACGAGTTGTGCCATTATAGTTGTACCAACCCTGTGAAAATGCAGACGAATGGGTCACCATGGTAGCCACAGAATGAATGAACTGAATAATCATTCAGTTCATCAATCAAGCAAAATTGAGAATATTTATTAGTGAAATTCCACAGGTTACGATGCACCATTAAAAAGGAAATGAAAATGGAGACTGTTTTCCAGAGCTGATACAAAGATGGTTTAAACACTATCAGCTATCATTCCCCTGAGGATCCACACAGTGGTTGTGGGCCAGGTAGTGGTTATGTTCTAATGTGCTTCAAGATTTTATGTATTTGAAAATTTAGCAAAAGTAGTGCATTCATCGAGGAATTCAGTCATGTAGTGACTAGGTGCTGATGTTTTCACAAAGGCAGCATGTTAGACAGTAGAGTAGTTCACTGCACTGGATGAGGAGAAACATAAAATGATTAGCACACACGTATAAATGTGTCGGCCTCATTTCTGCCTTTATTTCTAAGGTGCTGCACAGTGCCATAGTGACCTTTTTTTTTAATGATTATATCTGTACCATTATGCAGTGGAGCTCCCAGCAGCCTCAACTCTGTTTAAAGGTCAGCCACCGTTCATCAGGCCATACTGTGACTCTGCCATGCTCTTTCTCAGCAGTACGTAGTTAGTCTAAATCACTTCTTTTAGTTTCCCCATTTTCTGCCCATATCTGTAGAAAGTAAACAATGCAGTATTGTAATGACAAATGGCGAGCAGGGAGAAAGGAGGAGACCTCAGGGACTGTAACCTCCTTGCTCTCTTGCTCGCTCTCTTGCTCGCTCTCTTCCTCTCTCTCTTGCTCTCTCTCTCTCTGGGCGTATCTCTCTGTATTTCTGTGTGCTGGTGAAAACAAGTGGACTGCCAAAGGGAGAGAGGTACCAAAAATTGCTTCTGTTGAATGCACTTCTACGCCTTTATTGCTTCCTGTAATTGCTTCTCTGAGCGGTAACTGGTCTTCTCTTGTCCTTTTTTCTTAACTGAGGGATTGTACCCTGCACACATAGACCAAACCACACCTGACTCATGAATCTTATTTGGAAAACAAGGTGTGAAATACTTGCTACAAATGTTTTGCAACAGGTCTGAAGATTAAAATTGAAATATACTACAATGATAAGAGTTTCGTTTCAAAACATCATATTTCATCACAAAATAGTCGTTCTCAGTACTTAATACCATAATCCAACGTTCCCAGATACATCCTCCTCCGCCTATGGTATAATCTCGAGCTGTCATGTTTGAAATTAGAAACATGCATCTTAATGCTATAAGAGAAAATAGTAGCAGATCATTCTAATATGATGGACTGAGGCCAACCTCTTACGAAAGAAACGCATGGACATGCATGTGCACCCAGTTCATTTTCTAGTGTGTGGCTAGTGTGTGTCTGTGAGAATGTGTAGGTGGTGTGCTGATGGAGCGAAGCGCAAACATTGTGAGGGTTAAGAGTTTAATCCCCTATCGGGAGCAGTGATGCTAATGATCCATGAACTCACTGCATGATGAATGCAGGGGAACATATACATGGAGGGAGCATGTAGTGGCATATGTTAAATATTGAAGAGGAAATTTAAGAGGAAATGGAGGTAAGCCTTCTGAGAATGTCTTCATCCTTGTCTCCAGGTGTTCAATAAGAAGGTTTTGTAGAACACATGGATATCCAGGGACTAGAGATTACTGTCACTACAGTGGATTTCCTTTGCTTGCATACGAGAGAAGCAGCAGACTATGACTATGAGGAGAGGGAAGATATGCTGGGAAATATGGGTTGGGGGCGAGAGACTAAGGTTCCGTCACATACTTCGTGTTTAAATAGGCCAAAAAACGATACAAAAAAAAGGTGCAAACACGGTGATGGAATGATGTTACAGTCAAACTTAATAGTCTCACCTGACTTCCTACCTTATATTCAAGTTCACAACTGAGTCAGTGAGCCTACAATCATCAAGCACAAACGCATGCGCACAAACAAGCCAGGGGATTAAAAGATAGAAATTATGCAATGTTATGAATATGATAAGCTGATATGTAGCTTGAGCGTTGAAATCCACTGTGTGTCTTCTTCACTCCAAAAGACCAATACAATAAACACGTACTGGTCACACTTTAGTTGGGCTGGACAATTATTCAATATCTATATATTACGATACAAAATGATTCCACGAAGATATAATTAAAAATAAATAAAAATCGGATATTTCAATGTACATTATTTACAGCATCTGTCAAATCTGTTCCACTATCTAAAACTGTTTCACTATGTAGAATATTCTGAGATTCTTAAGTTGAGGCATCACAAAAGTTTCAAGCCAACCTGTCCCTGAAACAACTTCACCACCAACAACCAACACAACCACCCGCTGAGAAACCCACGCAGCAGACACACATGGCTGCATTCATGGCATATGACAAAAAGTCCAAGCCTGACTGTAAAGTAAAGTTGTACAAACAAAACTTCTTCGCCATGGACAGGATGTCATACAGCTATACCTTAGTTTTATGGTTAGGTTTGTGGACAATATTTTATAGTTTCATAGGAGGACATTTTATAGAATGGACAAAATTAATGTCTAGGATGTTTGTGGCTACAGCAATCCCTTGTGGACCTTTTTTTGGGCTATCGTATTGATCATCGTCATATCTATTATTATTATTATTATTATTATTATTATTATTATTATTATTATTATTATTATTATTAATTATTTTCCATTCCATCCCACTCTTACCTGGACCCCATACGATCAGCGGTGTTCTGCTTCTCTCCGGTGTCGGTGGTGAAGCACGGGGCGGGCGTCTGTCCAGCAGGTGCGAGTGTTGGTATCTCCCAACGTGTACCACAACTCCTCACAGCCGGTTGTAGCTTGTAGTTGTGGCACACCTGATGAATCCTCCGCGTTTTCCAAGCCGAAACGCGGTGCAGTGACGCCAATCGTGGAAGCTGGGTTAGCTGCACTTTGGCAAATTAATGCTAAAACACGCTCCGTTTGCTAACATGCTAATATCTACGCGTGGCTAATTGTTCGACAAGCTCCTGGACGACATGTCTCCAGTGGCTTGCAGAGAGTCTGCATGATGAATGTTTATCGATTAAATAATCTTAAAAACACCAACTTCTCAGTTATCGCAAAACCTTCACGCAACCATTCACAGACTCTGCACCGCGCTGTCAATCTCCCGACGTCAGTCACACTCCCACTTTCACTTCCTGCTTCAACCACGAGCCAACCCACCTGAACCAATGAATCACCAGCATTAGCCCATATACGCAAATGAACTCTTCAAAATAAAACGGCATATCAAATACATGATTTAACTTGATCTGTATATTATTTAAGCGTATTTATTACACTGCATCTTACAAACCAACTAGCTTCTTAACCACACTTAAGCATAATCTTTCAAACATCTCATTATTACAATATACATTCATAACCAGGTAGCCACAAAAGCAAAAGTTGCAGTACAGTGACATTGACTGGATTTGTGTTGTTACAATGGTATCATTCTATTTAAACACCTATATGTCAGAATATTCTCAAACATCAACATCAACTTGTTCAGTATATTCCCATCTTTAAACTACTTGGCAAGTTCAACATAGTCTCTCAAAGCACCTCAGTGTTATTGGAGCCCAAAGACATAATCAAAGATGTGCACTAAATCCTACTCATAAAGTAGGTGGCCTTAAGCATATTATCAAAATAACTTTGTCATTCAAAGGTAATGCATATAGTTAGTGTCAATGTTGTGCATATATCTTGTATTGGATCGGTGGTATTTGATATATAATTTATGAATTCATCATTTTGACCTTTTCATTTACAGTTCAATAAATAAACTCAACATCAAAATGTAGGCATCCTTGGAGGCCATCAGCTGATGTGCTTGGCATGTTATTTTATGTGTGAACTTTCCCTGCTTTGCAAATTAAAAAATTGGCTAATAATTGTTTTTTGTTGGAGAGATCACATAGGTTAGCACAGTTCTTTTTACAAATGCCAATGAATTAGACATTACTGTACACATTTGCACTGCTTTACCCAAATTTAAAGTAAAAGTGGTTTAAGAAAGTGGTTGAAATATTTAGTTTTCAGCAAGCACGCACAAAACTGTCAACTGTGAAGCAGTAAGCTAGAAAAAAACATTTACAGTTTTGAAACCATACCAATCATGAAGTCATAATTGAGTTTGTGTCTATCTATCTATTTCATTGTGAAATGTTTCTGAACACATTGGTGTGTTATCACTGACTTTTAGATGTGGTTGTGTTATCTGTAACCCTATTGTGAGATACCTTTTAAGGTGAACCAAATCAACTGAATTACTATCATCACTGCGACATACAGTCCATTTGTAGAATTTTAAACTGTCATTGATGATATTTAATAATAATAAAAAGATATAATCTGCTGCTCTAAAAACATTTTACACAGCAATGGCCAACACCTTAAATACATGATTCTTCTAAATGTTTATGACTGCATTGGACAAAACAGTGGAAATGTTTACATCTGTTAATCATATATGTCATCATGTATATACTAGTCGTTTATGTATCGTCTGCAAAATAAATATTAGTGGGAAGGCTTCAGATATTGTACCATCATTTCATCAGGTGTCAATCAAACCACCAGTATAAATAGGGCATATATGTTAAAACAGATGCAGCTTAAAATGAAATTGTTGTCATCTGTTGCAATCATTCAATTCAAATCCCTGCTTTGCAGGTAACCTGTCTTTATAAAATGGTTAAATCAAGTGTTAATATATATACCTACAGGACAAGACCTCTGTGTGTTTTGTTTAAAGTGCTTTGCACTTTGGATTCTCACAATAGACACACTGCACAAACTCACCAAGGCTTTACCCATCTGCTGCATACAAAGACATACTTAACTGTGTTATTGTGTAATTTAAATTGGAGTGGAATGTAAAATTGCACGGGACCTAAGTTAGCATTGCGTGAGGTTTCCGCTTCAAGTGGTAGTTGTTTGGATTGATGGAGGTACCATTATTGAGCAACCATGTGGATGTGAGCGGACATGAACCAAGTTTATTTTTGTTTTGGCTTTTTGAGTCTGTGAGGCCCAGGGTGTAAACCAGAGCGCCTGAATAGTTTTCAGCAGGTGGTGTTTACACAGTGACTACACCATGTCTCTGAGTTCCACTGCCTTTTTTAATGCCCGGCAGCAACAATCCACCCAAGTCCTCTGTCTACACGCTTGTCATTGTTGCTGCCAGTCCTGTCACTTGCATTTTGTGTTTTAAAGCTGCTAATTTATTCATCTTTATCCCCGAGCACGTTGCATTTCATTTGTGATGAAGGAACTGGAGCAGAAGACAAAACATTGCCATATTATGGTTACGTAAAGCATTTTGTTTTTTGCTTTTGGAGGTATATATCAGCGGTTTTGCTGTTATAAAAAATGGAAAAACAAATACTGCAGTGCTGTTTACACATACTCTCTAACATACTCTGTAATTTTTTTAAAGACTGCCATGTTATTTTTGCAGGTGATGCAAAGCTCTTCTATATTTGTAACATCCGAAAGTAGTGCAGCAAGCACATATGCTGTCTCATATGTCAATCTGCCGACATCTACCATTAAGTGCAGTCAGATGATTGATTTCAACATTACAATTGATTTGTTCTGCTCTTTCTTTCGGTGTTTTCAACCTTAGCCTTACCATGCAACTCCGCACAGAGGCCTCACTTCGTCAGAATAAAAGACAAACATATTTAGCAAGAACAAAATGTCAAAGTTTGTGATCTTGCGAAAAAAAAAATGTTTTGCAAAACCCCACATGCCTGTGTGGATTTTTCTTTTTTTTTAAATGGCCCACTGGCATCAGTCCTTATGTTTTCACACTAAGACATTGACTTTGTGTACCTGCTGTTGTTAATTAAGATTTGGATAGCTTGGCTGGACATTGAGGTTAAACTGACATCTTTCCTTGATACATCAGAATCTGTCCTATTGCCGAGTAGGTTTCCACGTACCAGGATTTTTCTTGGCATGTTGATGCGTACAATGAATGAATAAACAAAGTTTAATAAAAATATATGAAAAAATCTATATACATAGTACAGTGCAGTTTGCGTTAATGTAACACAATCATACAGCGGAAGTGTTGATGAGGCCAGATAGGGAGAAACAAGGAAAACAAACATTTTGATTAGACCACTTTTAGCTGGACTCACTCCAGGGAACTGCTTATCCTTAGGGTCAAAAGCAGACAGGGTAATAAAAAGGAGTATCCCTAAAAAAAAAACAGTAAACTCACGCAGGGTAGGTTGCGGGTGAATCATTTGTTCATGGAATATACCTTTTCCTTCTCCCATAAAACCCAACAGAGCACTGTCATACACCCGTTTGAAAATCCCAAAGCACCGTAGAATCTGTCTTGGATTACGCTTCTTGGTGCATCTGCATTGCACATATTCATTGCTCACGACCATTATTGCTCAGTCCCATTACAAGCTGCTTTGGGAAGTCTTAAGATATGATCACATAATCTCCAGAGACGCTGTTGGGCTGATACAGCACCAGTCACCGCCAGGATGAAGTGTCTCCACGCTACTTTGACGAGGAGGATGTCGACAGAGCGGTGTAACTCTGCTAATAACCATTGAGAAGATGGCACTGTTTAAATATCCATCCAGCAATACTGATGGTGTCTTTTACTGTCAGCATATGGTTTTCTTGGCATCTTCTGTCAACATGGGTAGCACTGTCTCATTTGATGATCAAACCACTATACCAGAAGAATCACTGGCCACATTCTGCTTAGCTGTCACATATAGCTCCAGGCATCCATATAATTCCAGTGCCAACCAAATGCGCAATTATAAAGGCAATTTATACATTTGTACGGTAGCTGCTGAAAAGTGGTTCGAAGTATTCGGTTGATTTCTTTTTTCAAAAACCTGGTTTGGTTTTAATGAGAAATGTGTAAGGGAATGTGCCCAAAGATGTGTCATCACATTAAGACATACTGGAATGGAATTGCTTAAATATCTCAATTACGCAGACTCCATTTTTGAATTCCCACTCCCAAATTAGAAAGATTCAATGGCAAAAAAATGTTGATTATAAACAATAATATCTCTTTCTATGCATTTCAAAAAATATATTGTTCTACTATATACAAAACTATATATACAAACATTTTATTTTACACCAGACTACATATGTAGACAAACCCCTTCCAGTGCAACACACACACATATTGGGGATGTCTGTCACCACGCATACCTTTGCACAAAAAAAAAAGCTGACACATTGCACTCGATGGAGGGTGTGAATGGCAGAATATATTACCCTGCTGCTCCCTGGAGAGGGTATCATCAAGTGAGAGTCGTGCATCACTGCCCAAACCTGGGATCCTGCAAGCACTGATGGTTAAAATCTTAAGTATACTTAACACATATACAGTATGTGTTAAGTGAGTACTTCTTGTCTAACCTGAACATGTCTCGTACAGAGCACTTTGCCCAGCATTCAGGATACAGTATTTCCCCCAGCTTCATGTTTATATACAGTATATATGTCACATATATGAACAAGCAGCAGACCCACTAATTCACTGTAGTCGTAGTCTGAGAGAATCGAGACCATGTCGTGACTGGATGTTTAAGTTCCCCCTCAGGGGTCATGTCTACATTATTACAGTACATGATTACTCAATACTCATTCTTTAGAAAAAATATGTCTTTAAGAATTGAAAGCAAGTTCTTGGTGGGCTTCGAGTCAATGTGGTCATATTCTGTGTACATGATTTTTTGTTTGATGGTAGCTCTTGAATTCTACACACGTACAGCTCAGTTCACTCATTTTTAAAGTTGTTAAGATAAGATAAGCTAAGTAATCCTTTATTGTCCCACAGTGGGGACATTTGCAGTGTTGCAGCAGCAGAGGTAAACAGTATACAAACATAAAAAACACAGGTTTAGAACAAAGTAAACTGATACTGTGCACGAGTAGAACAAAGTACTGAAGATGCAATATATATACAGTGACCTGAGTAAATGCAGTGGAAAAAGGGCAGTATGTAAGAGAGTAATATATGCAGTGCAACTATTGAGAACAAGAAATACGTTATGCTGTTTAAATTTAAAGTATGAATGGAAAAGCTAATCAAATGGAAGAGTGAAATTTACAATACAAAAAATTGTTGCGAATGGAAATAGCATATTTTCTTTGTTGAAATTTTGGAAAGCAGGTGTGTTTGTAACATAATAAGGCGTTGCATTTTACAACACATTTCCAGATTTTTTTGTCTAAAATACAAATTATTATTATTTTCCTGGAGGGCAGACACCCAGCCGTGGCTTCTGCTGGTCAGCAAGGGCAAATCCAAATCTACAAAAAAGCCCAGTGAAACAGCCTGTACCGCGAGGCTCCGGTCCATTCCCCTGATGCAGCTTTGCTACGCCCCAGAGCTCCCCAACGCCAATATGTCCCTTCCTATTAGATAAGGATTGGAGCAGAGACATAAGAGGACTGTGACTATCGGCGTGCTTTTTCAGTCCAGAGGGAACTCAGCTTGTTATGAGGGATCCTGGTCTGAGTCAAAGAGAAATACTTTGGACATCCATAAAGAAATGTATGAGCAGTGTGTTACCAACCCCTCTCCACCAGCAATTGTGCCTCCATTACATGACACTGCTCCACCGCTCCGAGCCGTTGGAGGAAAGAGAGATTTAGCTATAGGAAGGTAAAAAAGAAATGAGTGACTGATTTCACACTTGGCTCTTCTTAGCGTATGTTAGTAGGAACCTGCACTGGCTGGTGGGTAGATAAAAGCACAATGCACGAGGTCTTAGTGGAATAGGACACACACAGTGGACACAGAAGCAGTGCATTTAGCAATTTTGGCAAGTAACCTCACTGAGGCTATGTGAATGGACAGTTGGTAAGGGGATTAGGATGCAGGATTTGGTCCATGTCTATGGCAACAAGACATGAATTGAAACTTGACTGCAATACGTTTGGATTTGCTGAAGTGCATAAAATAAATAATAAAATAAATGAGACAGTTGGGGAAGAAAGGACCATCACCTAAGAACGAATCATCAATAACTGTTTAGGCAAACTCAACATTGCACACTAACATCAAATGGAGAATGACGATGACAAAAGTAACTCTCTCCACTGCAAATTCTTCCGAATTTGGTTGGTACAGTACATATAGTACAGCACAGATATTATATTTATCCATACACGTTTCTGGTAAATAAGCAATAACAAGCTGATATCATTTGATAAGATGTTTTTAATCATCCCACAGAGGGGAAGTTTGTGATCATGTTTGGATATAGGATTGTACTAAAGATTAGATTACAACAACAATAACGGCTGACAAATATCCAAATTAAGGTATATATACATGATAATAATTCAGTAAGGAATCACATATGTTGCAGTTATTTAAATATGTTTTGTATGTTACAATTTCAACTCATTCTAACCCCTATGTAGCAGCACTTCATTGCAGAGGTGGAGACTCAGATCTCTGTTACAGTTGACTTAAACATTAAGTTGAGGTGAGAGGAGCTTCAGGCTACTAAACCCAGCTGTGCTTTTATAGTGAGTAAACACTTTATATTCTAACACCAACAACCTGACAAGAAAAAATGAAAACACAGATGTCATGAATGTGTTTCTTCTTATCTGCCATACTCCCAAAGTCCAAAGACATGCAGATTGGGGTTAGGATAATTGGATAACTCTAAATTGACGGTAGGATGAATGAAGTATGAATAGCTGTTTGTCTCCTGCATGTTGGCCCCATGGAGGGGTGGCGACCTGACTTGTTCCGCAGCATCATCAATTTCACTTAAAGAAAGTAACAATGGCAAGTTGATGAAGTGTGAACAAGACCAAGTTTAAAACCACATGCTTACTGGAAAAGAAGAAAAAAAACGCTTCTCCCCTGAGTGGTGTTTTGATATGTTGTGACAAGAAGGTCGCAAAGCATTACAGCGGTGTCACGAGCAGTTTCTCACTCAAGTGAGACCCTAAAAACGACACATTACTGCTCTATGAATACTTTCACACAATCCACTCTCCATGGGCTTTCTTCACATTCTGTGCCTCGGGCAGAAATGCTGATATTGTCATTATTAATGTCCGTTTTATGCCGCGGCCTTTTACCGTCATCACTCTGCTTTGTCAGCTTGGCTCTTGTGTAATTATGCTAATGGAGACCGACACAGGTGTAACATGTCAGCAGGGTTAGATGCTCACTGCTTGTGTTTAGCAAAGCATGGGTAATCAAAGGCACCACTCGTCTTGCCCCCCTGGTTTATCATTGTTGTGAAACCGCTTGTGATATCTATTTTGTGACGATCTTAATTCAACACAATGATGTACCTTTCACATCACTGCACACTTTTGTTTTGGCACAAAATTGCACAAAGGCAATATCCCACATTTCCGAGAGCCACCAACATACATAAATTGCCGAGGATTTAAAAGGATATGTTCACCTGAAACGCACCCACTCCTATAATTACTCCACATTCAGAGGAGGTTGTACCGTATGTGGTGTTTTTATTCAGGTCTCTATTTCTTTTTGCAAAATAGTACTCTTTTTTTTAAGGCTTTAATTAAAATAAGGATATTTTAATAACATGTATCAAAACTAATTGGCAAAGTGTGCTTGCCTCTACATGCTTTCACAACAAATGTATAATGCTTATTTTTGGAAGTGGTTCAAAAAAACCAAAAAAAAAACATTTTCTTCGCAGAAAATCTTGGAAATGTTTTGAATTGAAATAAGTAAATGCCTGCCATTTTGCAGAAGCGTGATATCTATGCAAACACCTGCAGTTTAGTGACTTATCACCACGATGAGCTCATCCTGTGCACATCAGGTTGTATTTAAAAGAATGTCCAGCTTATGCTTTGCACTTGACTCACCGGAGGCTGACTGCGCATAATAGGAGGCACGGCGCAGCAGTGAGAGCCATGCAATGCACTGACTTTCCTTGGCATCCACATACAGTACGTCTGTGGCTTTGTTTGCCGCTCTGTGGATTGCGATAAGGGCGCACAGCTTAAAACAGCAGGATTAGGTGAGCCTCTTTTCCACATGAATGGCGAATCTCACCTATTTCTGTGTTTGCTTGTCTGTGCGTCTTTGTCTGGAAAAACGTCACAGGAGGCGAAAGGAAGCCATTTACTGCTTGAAATATTTCACCCCGAAGAAGGCACCAACAAAAATGCCATTTGTCCTTGAGCTGCAGTGCATCGCAAGGCCGCAGTGTATGTACGTTTCTAAGTCCACTTCCACAAGCTGCTGGATAGATGTTTTCACCCCTGGCCATGGATGTCATTGATAAGAATTAGAGCACCTCGCGATCCAGAGTTTGTCCCTGTATCTCTGAAAGGGGGATTATAAAGTATTAGTGATAAATAAGGGGTCTGATTGATTCTGGATCACCGCACGGGTTTGTCGTTTTTTGGACAACTTGTTTGGCCCTCTTCCAGTAATGATTCCCAGAGCAAGGAACAAACAACGGGCTTATGGTTTTACAAAAAAGTCCCGGATGCATTATCATGCCGATCCTGTTATCTACCCATAGTCAGTCATTAAATGTAACGCTCCGATAGAAGCTCAGGTGAACTAACAGATCAGGGGTGTCATAACCCATTCAATTATGACTTCATTTGATTACTTTGTATTGAGGATTTGAAAAGGCCGTGATTTTCAATGTTGTTTTTCAGCATTACACTATAATACGAAGCTCATTCATCCGTGTGCATGATCGCTCATCATGACCAATTCAGGTCAATGCTTGCATATTGCAATGAGTTTAAAACTGTAGTAACTAAGGCGGTACACTACAAAGAGACTCCGCCTAATGCCGTTGAGCAAAGCACTCACCCCAACATCTGCTCCCCGGACGACGCTCAGCTGTCCACTGCTCTGTGGCCACGTGCCACAGATGGGATAAAGAGTACATTTCCCCCCAGCTTCCCCCAGTGTGGGACTGAATAAAGCTGCCTCTAATTCTAATTCTAAAATATGGATTTTGATTTACTGTATAAAGCATCACTGGTATATCGCACATTTTCCCCCGCCTTCAACGATCAATCCTCGCATTCCTTATTGTCAGAGCAAGTCAGCAATCATTAATCCGTATTCTCCCATGTCCTCTCTGTCTTTCAGTCAATAGTTTCATATTCTATTTTTCTCCCAGCTCTTTTTATTATACCCATTTGTGTAACCAATCATTTGTTCTGCCCTTTTCTCTTCTCCCTAGTTTCGTCTGCGCTTTTAAGTTGCCCATTTTCCAATTACAATCTGTCCATTATTTCCATAACATGAGACGTGAACAAAAGTAGAGCAACAATTACGGCTGAATCTTCCTCCCAACAGAGGAGGGATTATAGATTCTGAGCGGGACACGTATGCCAGACATCTTTCTCTTTCTTTCTCTGTTTTGTTCCAGAGATGGCAGCAAAGTAGCATTGCTTCAATTTGGATTTTTGTTTTGCACCCAACCACACAACGTGGGACTGCAAGAGTGAAATCTCCAGAGGGATTAGAGTTCAGGCTATGCAACGCGCCTATATAGCACTCTCTTTGTGGTTTAGATCCATATCTGCTTAATGTTTTGTAAATGGAATTTAGTACATATACATGCTAATGTTTCATTATTTTTGTGAAATAAAAATCAGATAACCTATGTATTGTAAGTGTGGCCTTGTCTTATTTAATTATCTTGTCAAAGAAATGTCCATTTCCGAGAACATGGCCTAAACCACTGTTATTTATGTCAGATAATTTTGCTAGAAGCAAGACTCCCTGAGATTCCTGTTGTTAATCACGATTCTATATTTAATCGTTCCCTCAGGGTCATGTTGATGGTTGCTATTACTCCCAGCATGCACCGAGTGAAAGGAAATTCCGCTGGTTGCTGTAACTGGATTAATGTGGACAAACATATAAACACTTATACCGAGGGCTAAATTCACACTCTCTCCCACCTACAATTTACCTGACTAACATATCTTGTAACGGCAATCACAGTCATTATTGTCTCAATCTGAACCAATTATAGAATATTATAATTATTCAAATATAAAAGTCACCGAAAACATCAATCATCATTTCCTCCTGGACATTTTCTTCTTTTCTTCTGTCTTACTCTGTCTTCAGACACATCGATACCATAAAGTAATGATAATGGCCAATCACGTAGAATGTATAAAAAAAATGAGATGAACATAAAAGTATCTTTGAGAATATGTCCGGTAAAATAAGCTTTACCTATAAATACAATTTATTTTTATTTTTTTAATTAAAATTTTGGGTAGCCATCCATGTACATTGGTGCAAAATTAACTCTGAGACTCAGGGGATGTGAAAAGGAAATTGTTGTATTACTATTATAATATGCCACATCTATGATCTTCGCAATCTCATTTGCGGTTGCAGTTGGGCATACATTTTATTGATTATGCCCCAAAATAAATAAACATTTCACAACCTTGTCCTCCAGTAATATTTTGAGACCAATTCAATTACAGTCGGGCGTAGGCTTTGTGGCTGGATGTAGCTCTAACCTCATGTCTGGAGGTGAAGTCTGCAGAGAGCCGAGCTCATTTTGCGAGGTACCCTCAGGAGAACAGGTACTGAAAAGCCAAACCCACACTGTCTATTAAAAGGAGCCAATAAAGTTTTGCAAATAAACACTTTTTTTCCCCCCAATGGCATGGTTTATTGGAGTTTTGATTTCTTCCGGAGGACATATGACCTGCATTAAAAGGATTGCAAAATACACTAAATACGGTGGAGTAAAGAGTGACTGCACTCACTACAGTGAGCTGTGTGGAAAATGATTTCATTGAACATATTTGACAAAACGCAAACACAGAAAGATCCGTGTGAAAGGATCTCTTCGATGGCCCTGGAACCACACGGTATTGCATTCAGAGGTGTGGAAAGATGGAAGCATAAAGGAATCAGTCTCCAAAACCCTCGCGCCACTAATCATCAGGTGCAGACCACGCCACATTCTCTGGAGGGCCCGGGCCGGAGAGAGGATGAGCGCAGGCATACAATCTTAAGCATCTAAATCACAGTTATGGTCCCTGGATCTTCAGCAGACTCTGTGGAAAGGCACAGAGTCAAGAATATTATACAAACATATGCCGCCACATTCTCTAAGTAGAACACATCATTCTTGCCGTCTATTCCCATTTACAGCATTATGTTTCTGTTCCACAGACCTAAATAGATCTCTGGAGCCATGTTTTTTGTTTGCTGCATTTGTACCGTATTGCAGTGAGATCCAGCAGCGCATGATCTCATATCTAGGTGACATTTGATTCATTTCAGATCAAACACATCACAATGTTCCCAATGTTATCGTCAGTTGCAATAATTGGAAGTCAGTATTTTTGTCATGTAGCGTCAGTGATATTTAAGAGTAGACGTCTTTACCCGAGGATCCCAGAGGGGATGATATATATCTGTACATCATTCATACCAATACTCAACGACAACAATACTGACAGTGGTGAGTGTTGAAAGCAACACAAAGTGGTCAAAAGTATAAAGCAAAATCCAGTCTTATTTCAGTCTGAGATTTTTTTATTGGCGTGAAGGTCAAAAAAATATCTCCAAAAGCACTGGTCGGGTAAAATGAATACACTCAAGATGTGAAATGAGAGTAAAAAGTCTTCCTATGACCTGCACAGTTGTAGCTGATTTAAAAGCCAGTAATAAAGATTGATGAATGTAATGGTTTGGTATGACTCCTATTTATATCTTATTTTAACTGCAGTTGTTTGAGAGAGCAGTCTCCGGATGAATAATAAAAAAAAAATCTCCCTACATCCTGGTCCATGTTTTCATAATCCTATCCCATCCATATAATCCTGTGTGTTGTGTCCTGCAGGTGTCGAGTATTGACAAATTAATGACCTCCATCTTTTAATTACTTTTCAATCTATACACAAATCTGTTATAGCTGATTGCAGCCGTGGGATATTGGCATTTGCCTGTGTGACCCAAATGATTGCAGCGTTGCATCATTTTGCAAACACGGCAACGAAAATTCGCAGGAAGAGAACTAAAACATACCTTGCTTTTATTGGAAAGTTGTGACTTCCGAGCCTTGATTGATGGCTTCATTATCATTTGAGGCTTTGGGGATGACAATCCCCATTACATTAAGCGCATCCTGTACATCATCATTTTCCTCATTTATTTTAATTAAAGTGAGTGTGTTAACCTGCCATTTTATGACTGGGAACACCTACACAGGAATATTTAAAACAGAAGTTTGATGCATGCCACTGTCACGCTGCTGCTAGTAGAGTGCAGGTGTTGCTTCAGAGATGATTCAATAATGGACTTTGCACTGCATACAACTCCTGAGGGTTATTTGAGGTTTCCATGTTTCAAGAAACCCTTTTTTCCCCCCTGTGATTCCCGCAGGGCTGGCTTTAAATCCTGTATATAGATTTGTAGTAACAATGAGACATCATTTATTCATGAATGTGGCAGGTCACAACTTGGGGCAGCAGTTTTTTTTCCATTTGTAGAATCAGTTACCGCGTCTTTTTGACCTAATCCCGACACGGGTCCACATAGGTGACGGTGACAGAGATATCTTAGGAGTTGGAGAGGAACGGAGGGAGCAGAGAATGAGATGCCAGCTGGAGATTTACACGTCTCCACTGGCTCACTGCACATCATTAAACCCAGAGGCCGCCGCTCGCAGTGGCTTCATCTCTGCCTCAGCCCACACAGGCTACGCCAGGGCCCCAAACCTTGATATATCTCGGCTGTCTTTCTCAACGGCTTTTCCCGCCGAGAGAGACGGAGGCTGACGAGAGTAACGCATTCATATGAGATGAGATTCATTTTCGAGCACACGCTTCCTTTGACAGAAAGATCAGTTTCCTGCCATACACACCACCAAGATTCCCGGAGTGAGAATCCATGATGGATATTTTGCAATGATTTCTGATCCGGTCCTTACATATCGAATAACACATGAGGCGCCATTTATAGCAGCTTGGCAGTTTTAACATGCTATTAAGTCAGAATGGCGCTGGGAAATGTGTCGGTGTCTCACAGGTTACGAATCGAAAGGAGCGCCACACGCATGATAATGTGTTTCTATTACTTACTGGACCAGTCGTACGAGTTGCAGGAGCCGATGCACCAGGCAGCAAATGTGTACACTCTCAGGAACCAAGTCATCATCCGCTGGTCGAGATGGAGCTGGCAACGAGACACTGTGGTAATTGAAAAGGAACAGAAAGAACCGACATTGGGGAAATATCACAGCCTGAAGGAGGATCCTTACGCAGTACAAGTGCTCCCAGCGGTGGGAGTCCTCTGTAGTAAACGCTCCAACCTCAGTTCTAGAAGACTCCCCTTTCTACATATCATTGCTGTCCATGAGAGCAGTTAAATCAATGGTAAAAATGGTACAATGTCTTTCAAGGCCTACAACTACAGTATTGGTGTGGCTTAATTTCGTCAGGAAAGATGAGTGTTGCAGCGGCCGTTTAAAATCAAATTCAGGAAACAACCAGCAAGGAGCTAAATCAATAATACATTCCGCAGTAAATGAAAGACGGAAGCAAGTGCTTTCCCAGAGAATACACCATTTATTATAGATTTTAATAGACGCTAATTTATTTCAGATTGACGGCACTGGGAAAATTGCAACGCAAGGCGATTAGATCATATGAATCAACAGCCGTCACAGGGTTTGCACTGTGGAGGAGAACAGCACAAAATCTTTCCATCTAAGATGTCACAATAATGTATACGATTCCAGATGTTGAAGAAAGGAATGCAAGGCGCAGGGGGCTGTTCACATCTGGCTACAGTGGTGATCACCGGGAGAGACACGCATGCATTTGGTTGGAGCTTTCGGTTGAATCTCTCCTGTCTGCCAGTTTTTAAAAGAATAGCTTTCTAAGGCCTTCATCTCAGTACAACTCATTCCCTTTGTGTGTCCTGTGCTGAAGACGTTATTTGTGGTTATTTAGCATCAACAGTGACACTCATTAATAAAGGTTACTTTGTGGCCTACTCCATAAGTGTATTTCATACGCGTATGACATCATGACGACCAATCAGATTGTCAGGTCTGACACTTCTCCACAGTATTTTATTTTATTTTTTCTTACTAGCTGTGGGTGTATTAAGGTTTAATTAACACAGACTTGGACATTTCATATCTTGCACTTGTTCAGCCAGGCTTATACAACGCTGCTGTATCTACATTAATTACTGTCAGAGTCGTGATGCAGCTGACAAACGGCTTTTTTCCCCCTACCGCATGTGACATTTTGTATTCACGGTGGATAACGCTACTCACGGGGAAGTGTCCCATGCAGTCTCTTCTCACTTATACTCATCCCTCAGTTTCACTTTATCAGCTCAAAGTACAAATTGCGGCTTAGCGCCTTGATGGTAAATTGAAATTCATTGAAGCATTTACATGACATTTAGCAATGGTTGCATAGCGCTGGAATAATAAAGCGTGTCAAATTAAAAGGGATTCGGTCTGCGCATTGTGCTGTCTCATCATTAAGCCTAGACGCGTACAGGCAGGAAGTTATTTGTGTATGTGTTTACCTGCACGTCTATGTTTGTGCGTGAGCATGAGCACGATGACACATACGTGCATGGTGATTAACATGCAGGAATGGTTGATATTTAATCAAGATCATTCGAGTCATGTCACTGCACCGAGCCGATCTCCACATGGCAACGATCGCTGCGGAGTCCAGTTCATTCGTATTCTAGAGTGAAGCCGTAAAGACTGGACAGCCTTAATGATGATGGCGGATTAACAACTGCAGTTGGCAATCAAGTGAAGGAAATCTATCGGTTGGTCTCAAAGACTCGGGACATTTCCATTGCATGTCTCTAAACATCCCTATTACTGTCGATTTCCAGGCCCTCCGACATCGAAGCCCTCACTGCCATGATTGCATCAATGGCTAATGTTGGCCACAGTGTGCCTGATATCCATTAGATTTCACTTGTACCAAAAACAATTTGGCCTTGAGTACTGTGTGTTGTGTGGCGACATGTCGTCGGAGTAAATGAGGTTGACATGAATGTGTTATGATGAATTACAGTGCTCCAAATGAAAAAGTTTCTGCACTTTGGGGAAATATAAACATCCCGCCACAGAAGGAGCATCTCTTCTCTCAATTGGACACCAAAACCCATATAGGAATTCATGTATAGCCTACGGCCACGTCAAAACACAGAAAATTAGATAGCAAACATTACAGTGAAAAAAGTCTCTCTTTTTCTCTTTTCTGTCGTTTGATGTGATTATTAGATCGATACTAGATCGTCCATCAATGGATTTCTTAGCTCAGAGATAACTTTTTATAGGTATATGTTTTCAAGCAGTTCACAAAGTAGAGGGAACTATGAATAACTTGTCAATGACATCCACCATCAGTTTCAAAGGGTGAGTTGCTTCAGCTAAAATGTGACTCAACACCATTTGACTGTTGTGTCATTGTACTCACAGACCTCTAGTACATGCATTAAAAAGTCTCATTATAGAATACACCCATAATGTGCGATAAGCCGGAAGCTACAAAACTGCTCAAGTGTGCGTGGCTGTATTTCGTGCCCCTATTTATTGAATTGTTCCCTCTGCGCTGAATAATTTAATGGAAGGGAAACTGTTGATTTAATCAGTCACACCTTAATCAGCCCTTAATCTCCCCCTGCAGGAGCATTTCTCATGTTTGGCCACACAATTGACGACAATTATGTTTCCAGATTATTTTCCGATGCCACAAAATGAAAGCAAACGTGTGCAATCTTAATTTAAAGTACGACATATTAAGAAAAGCGAACAAATGCATTACATTTTCCATCAAATCATCAGGCATCTACAGCATGGGTTGACATTTATTTTGGGAGCAGTTCTTTATGCATCATTCATGAGTCATTTCACCTCCCCTTCAAACGGCCTTCAGAGAATACTAAGAATTGAGTATTTGCACCTCATGAATTGTGAATTTCCCCGTTGCAGTGGTTAACCTACAGAACAAAACAGAAAAGTAGTTTATACAATTTCAACTCAGCCCTTTAACAAGCACGTGCACGCACGCTCGCGCACGCACGCACACACACACACACACACACAAA